>JAZAYU010001222.1:0-71896 GCA_038501625.1 Corbicula japonica | reverse complement strand
CTTAACACGTGTTTTTTACTTCGACGGAAACCCGACGAGTTGAACCCGGTTATACAATCCCATTTTCATAGTTTCTGAGAAATACTACCGAAGACATTCCAATAAAGCTGACATTTTTTATTCAATACACTTCTTTAATAAGAATATTAATTAACGGGTAGTACATGTACAAGTTTTATAAATGTAATTCCTCCGCATTGTTTTATGGAACATGTTCCTCTTGATTTAATCGGGTTCCCTTGGGTAATACCGTAATACTCTTGATTTTACAATAATTTACCTTCAACAGGTTGGTCGCCGATTTCAACTTCAACAATTATCCCCGATACAGATCGTTTCGGACGTTGCAATACTTCCTCTGACACAACGCTGACGATCAGAACTTTGGTTAATGGAACTTCTAGGAAATAAGCTATGTTTTCGATGATATTTGATCCATAAAATTTTTCAACGGTTATTGCCGGAATAGCAAATGTAAAGATGATTGTCTTTTGTGTTTTAACGTCGATTTCTGTTGAACCCTTGATGATTATTGTCAGTTCTCTACGAGAACGGTTAAAATAGTTTGTTCCCGTTTCATTTGCTATTGATGGATTATATTCATCACCTACAAATGAACGTGAGAAAAGCTTATCTGTGAATTACACATATATAATTACATTTTATAAGAACGATTTGGTACATGTACTTAAGTAGATGGTCATAAAATAACATTAAATAAACTAAAGTTAAAAATATAATCACAAAAACTGCATACTGTTCAAACATGTATGTGTTGTGTTTGGCTTTTTAAAGACTTTCAAAAAGTTTTTGAAATTAAGTTTTTTTAGCTGTTTGAACATGATCACTTCATATAATATGATCGACTCTTTGGCAGCAAGTTACTGATTTGTGCATAAATTTGAATATGTGTACTACTGATACATTTTATGAAAATCACTAATTCTATAGATTACTATGTTTTCACCATTCTGTCTATTTCAAGTTACCTGGTTTACAATACGAATATCAAAAAAACAAGAGCTGTCACTGAAAATTGACAAATGCCTCTGAAACGCAGCTTTGAAATCAAAGCTTTGGTATACATATGTAATAAATTATATGCCTGTTGAAGAGATGAAGCATACTGCATATAATGTCTAAGGTGAAAAGGATCATTTATTTAAAGTATGTAAGTGAATATATAGAGTAATAAACTAGTTATATTACAATTTTTAAGGAAACTTCTGAGATAATCTTGGAAATATGATAATTCAAGTTTGGATCTTCCCACAGAAGATGTGAGTGATGATAAGGTATAATGTGAGTGATGATAATGAACACATATTTGAAGTTTGATGTAAATCCCTCACTAAATAGGAAGTTAGGCAAACCAAATGAGTAAGGGCTCATAACTCTGCTAACAGTAATCCAAAGGGAAACTCCTGAAGATGTGCATAACAATACTAGGTGGCAAGCACTCCTGTGAAATTTCAATTAAATCCTCCAAAGTATTTGGAGATGGAGTGTGTAAATTGTTTTAATAAAGAAGTTTTAGTAAAGATGACTACGGGCCCATATCTTGTCCAAAAATAAACCAAGCTGAAACTCCTGACGTTATGGACAACTAGGCTTTTTTCGAAAAGCATTTCTGTGAAATTTAAATGAAATCCACCAAGTGGTTATCGAGATGAAACGTGAACAAGGTTTTTATATTTAAGGCCTCCTCACACATAGGCGAAAACCCCCCGACGTCAACTTGCGTATACTGGCGTATAGTACTTGAGCAATATTCGTTCTCATACGAATATGTACGTTGTACATCGTTGGTGGTGTTATTTGGCGAAACAAAACATACAGTCACACTTCACTGACTTGCAGTTGCAGGAACTGTTATTTGTTTCAATTACCAGATGCTCAAGTTTCTTTTCCGGTAATAAAAACTTCAATCAAAATACTCTCTGAAACGAGAATATTTACTTAAAGAGCACAAATCTGTATGTATAGGTACATAAAATTTGTTCGATAAGCATAAATTCAAACAACCGAGTTCGACCTATCGCAGTCTGACTTCAAATTCATTTTTAAAAGAAATATTTTCACGTTAGAATTCTACGCATTTTAAAATTTGTTTTCGGTTATTTGTGATACTCATTTTAAAGAAGAACCACAGTTCATTTACAGAGAAGCTGATTGTCAAGACATCCTATATTCCGGACAACATGGTAAGGATGAGGTACTCCATTATGCAAAAAGCACTGCTTGACCATTAGGGCAGATGAAGAGACCTGGAAAATGGAGGAGAGATCGCAGCTTGGCGGATACCATGACTGTCATTATCAGGCGCTACAGCACAGCAAGCAAAGAAATGGAAAGTTGTGAGAAAACAAATGTTAACACAAAGTCTAGTTCAAATAATGGAATGTACCAAAATGTAAATTTCAAAATATAAAAGAAAAGTAAAAATAATAATTTTAAAAACCCCTCTTTTTAATATTTAGAAGCCGATTGTTAATAAACATCACGACTTTGCAATAATAATATAAGAGTAGACCTGTATCAGCTGCCGCCTCTCCGACAACTCCTTATAAAAAGGGACAGAAGAAACTACAAAATATGAAATTTGACACACTTGGTTTTCTCCAGTCTTGTTTAGCGTCCGCTAACGGCCGGATGCGGAAATACTCTTTCATAAAGCAACGGACAGCATCGGAAGCGTGCGCAAAACTGCGCTTCAGTTCGCATGTTTGCGTTCCGAATCGCTAAAGGAATTAACACAGATAGTTTGCAACGCATTTTAGCGAGAAACAGTAACCCTTCGGCACCCTTCGTAAATCATCCGCAACTAATAGTTCCACTACGTTTACCTTTCGTTATATTTCAAATTATGTAATAAATTTTCGAAAAGTTTCGTTCAAAATTCGCAAGTATTGACAAATTTATCCAATTCGTCGGGCTGCGCTGAATGGATTCGCCTATGTGTGAGGAGGCCTTTAAGTTATAGTAAAAATTGAATAAGGACAATTAACTCTGGCTAGAATATTCCGAGCGGAAACTCCTGACGATATGCAACACTAGGCTTGGTGACAAACATTCCTGTGAAGTTTCAATGAAATCAACCAAAGGGAGAAGAATCAAGGAAGAGATTTTTCCGGATTGACGTTTCGGGGGCATAACAAGATAAAAAGATTTTGTCAAATAAAATGTGGTACGTCACTGGAAAAGATACCTTAGGATATATTTTTGATGGTATAGTTATTATTTTTTGGGAAGTACCATCTTTTCAAAAGTCATGGGTGATCTTGTAACATTATTTTTACTGAGAAAAGGCAAACTTATCAATGACTGCTTTTCAAATTTATTACATCATTTCAATGATAGATGTTTAATGTTCGAATAAACATTTTCTAGTGTCATGATCCAAAAATCTGTACTATACCTTTCGGAAAGGAAACTGCATATCGTCCGTCTGGAGTGATTTTTGCATTAGTTGCATACTTGAGTTTACCATTGAGGTAAACATCCAGTCTGTTTGATCTTGAATACCACACAGTTAGTCTAATGCCTTGGTTTTCTGGTACATTTAACATTCTATAGCGCAGGTGTTTAGGGATTGTTCCAGTAAAATGAAGTAAATAGTCCTTTCCTGTTTGTAAATATACAACTTTAAATGACATGCAAATAAATGTGTGTGCGTGCGTGTGTACTCAAAAAAATATATACATGGTATATACGACGTTGCTTATTCGCCATTGTGGTATATGCACAGACAACCTCAAAGCCACACAAACACATCGGCATCGCTCATACAACCATGCAAGAGACATCAGACACGTGTTAGCCAAAAACTGACAAATACACTGTATCGATGAAGACAGCGAAACTTTAAAGGATATCTTGAACTAATACCTTAACGTAATTATATTGCATTGCACTGATGCAAGACTGGAATAAGTGAATAGCGTTAGCGTATAAAATTGTGTATAAAACTTTACAAAAAAAAAACGCAATTTAAACTATTCTGCAGCGGAATATTTCTCATATGTTGTTTCTGAAGATTTCAATAACAAATAGAGCACAGTATAACGCAACTGCTCAAATTTAAGAAACCCATAATATATTATGTCGCGTTTTTTATAATTATGAAAAAAGAAAAAACACTCATATTTGTTCTAAATCGAACCTGGCGTGAAGATGCAATCCAGAACGGAACACTGATGGTATGTGTGTGCGGCCTTACCAGACCGCCAAAAACTTTTAGCAACTTGTTGTTTTGTTTCGTTTTTTTGGTTGTTTCCTTTTTAATGCGTTATACTAGTCGTAGTTATATATGATGTTTTATGAATTGTGCATAGCCATTCGACTTAAAGAAACAGGACAATGCGCAATTGGAGATATGTTGCAAATATTTGCAGACTATATTGTCTTCGCATTTCGTAACTTTTATGGTTTAAAAAGTTTTCTTTTAATATATAGAAATGGTGTTCCGCGGAACATGTGTCGCCTGCTTGCAAAAGTTGAAATGAGGGCCTATGTTTTATCATATATAATAAAAATATTTTATTCAAGTTGTATTGCAATAATACATACACACTCTATAACTTATTAAATTGATCAGGTATTATGTATTTTATAATATTTAAGCAAAATTTCACAGATTAAATTCATTTTAATGGAGCTTAACTCAAAACAGATATTACTTAAATAGATGACATCTATCAAATATTGTGTCAAAAGAACAAATATGCAGATGACATATTTCAAATATTATATTAACAGGACAAGTACTTTAAAATTATAAGCTACATTGTAAAAGTTATTCGAAATGGAATAACTCGAAACATAGTGAAACAGGAGTTATTATTCTTTTATTATTATTCTTTTTATCACAAACGGATATGTTCGTGCTGATGATATATTCCAATAATTCAGTCAATAGGACAAGTACTTTATGAACATTAAGTTTCATATTAAAGTAATATGAGAGGAATGTAACTATAAAATAGTGTTGTCAGAGATGGCTTTTTCATGCAAATGATATATTACGTGTATCAAGATAATAAGACAAATACTTTAAAAGTTATAGGAAACATTAAGTTTCATATAAAAGTTGAGGGACTACCGTTCAACGCCGCCGACGACGCAGACGCCGCCGCCAGACAACAGGATACCTAAGTGTATACCTGCTATCGCAGGCGACACAAAACCTACCTGTTGCTACAATAGCTACAAAAGTAGATGGTCGCTTCTTGCATGAGTAACCAAAACACCAGCTGTAGAAAGGAGGACCATTTATAAGGTCAACATGTTTATCACCCAGGATCGCAACAGGTGATATTCGACGTGTCTCTGAGTCGATGTCCATGCTTTCAATTACCAATAGTTGGTAATTCAGGTCTTTGTTGCATTCATAGGCTTCCCAATTGTGGCGATAGACGCAGTTATCGTTTCGGATAATACCTTGTAAAATGTTAACAAAACATATGATTCACGGTCTGTATTTGAGGGAAATTTGAAAGCCATCGAACATCATAAATATGGAAATATTGCAAGCTCAGTTTAAATTAAACTCGTTTGAAAGTTCAATATGCGTATCTTTTTCAAAAATGACTGAGAAAATAAAGAGGAGTCATATTTTACCTTTGTATGGTGCAATGACGTTATACGGTATTCTAGTTCCATTTTTCATAGTGACCATTTCTTTAGGGATCCTATAGTCGCCAAGTCCTCGTCTTGGATCACCGTTCCACTCATATTCTGACTGAGGGATGACTGCTCCAACATGACCGAGAAAAGTGCCATCTAAATCCTTAAAGAGGGTTTTCTTCAGTCCGTCACAATCCATATCCACGCAAGCAGAAGGGGTTATACGCCTGTAAAAAAATCGATGATTTCAATCAACAAGAAATGGTTTCCGTTAATTTAGTTCTCCATTTTTTTGGATTTTTTAAACATCGTATTATTACAAACTGAGTCAACCGGTCAAAAATCATTTGGCTAAACTGAACCCCTTGTTGTACACAGGTTTAATCAGATTTCATTGAAAATTCGTCACAATATTTTGCTGATTTTTGCAGAATCCTTAAATGGGACAAAAACTTGTAGAAGCAATATACTGTTAATTTAAAGTTCTTTGTTTCAGAAAAGCAAATGTTCAAATTTTTTTTAATTGAAATTGTTGTCCGAACGATGTCATCTTGAATTTTGAAAGAACGAAATAATTTAGCATAACTTTTGTAGCATTATGTAAGGGTTTTGTGGATTTGCAGAAAGAATTACTTTCAAGCTTCTTCGATATATGCTTACAGTTTTCGTCTGCGAAAAGTGTTTTATTTAAAGTCCCAGTTTATAGAAATAGATGAAAAAGGATCTTTGAAAGCCACCAAACACGACAATTATGAGAATTTTGCCGGCTCTGTTTGATTGAGCCTGTTCATGGGCAGTAATGGAAATGCATCTTACTGCCCACGAAGATATATGTTAGTTTTTGTGATATTTTTATTTCACAAATGAACACTAGTAACTGCTATTTTCATGAACGGCATAGCCACAAGTTTTTGCTGTTTACTTATGTGATAAAGTCGACATTTCACTTAGTACTCAGAAACAAACAGACGTTCTTCTTATTAAAATTGCATATATGTTTTCATGTCAGTTAAAGCCCCAGCCCTAAACTTAAGTAAGAATATATTATTGAAAAATCATATTTGTCCATATAAACTCCAATGTAGAAACTCTCTAACAGAACACAAAAGTTCCCATCGAATTCTTTCTTATAGGCGGGATTTTCAATGATATTGTTAAATTATCGTTAAAGAACTTTTAAGAAGCTAAATATAATTGAGCTATATTTAGCACCGACGAAGAGACCACTTCATGCGCGATCGATCTCAATTTCTGTGACGTTTCGGAAATCCTACTTTCGCTTTTAGTCGCGCGGACCAAATTTATTTTAGTATATTAAAATTTTATTAGCCCGAACTAATGCTGCAAATTTGTGCCTATAGTTCCAAATACATGTAATATTTCATACAAGAGCGAGTTAAATTGAAGTAATGCCGCTTTAAATACATC
This sequence comes from Corbicula japonica, assembly GCA_038501625.1. Classification (NCBI taxonomy): domain Eukaryota; kingdom Metazoa; phylum Mollusca; class Bivalvia; order Venerida; family Cyrenidae; genus Corbicula; species Corbicula japonica. The sequence continues at coordinate 64,843 of JAZAYU010001222.1, read as the reverse complement.
TACTTTAAAACAATGTTATGTTATTGTTATCTGCCTAATAGATTGATATACTTACTCAACATTTGGACGATAATATTTAATTTTGTTCTCGTGCCCTGTCCTAATTAATGTTGCATTTTCAGAAACTATTTGATGTTGAAAAACATCATTTGTCGGGTCTGCTGTTATTGCATAGATTCTGTTGCATTCCGAATTAACATAGTTAGCAAACGTAACGTCTTTAAGTGTTGTAAGTCCACCAATTGTAAATAACGAATCTGACGAGAACCTCGGAAAGACAATTCCTGCAAAGATGTCACCATTGTTTGCCAGTTCAAGTTTACAGTTTGTCGATGAAATCTTTCCTATAAAAGTTGTGTTCTGAATCAAGACTCTTTGATCAGCGTATACGTGATAAACAGGATCAGGGCCTGCTATTGTAGCATAGAAACCGATCTTATTTTCCATGACGAAGTTGTTTTGCACAATAACGGGAAACTTCCCTTGGTAGTAAATACCGTAATCTAAATTTTTCCAGCTGATAAAACCATTTATATATGAAAAATCGTCGGAATCTTGACATTCATCGGAAGTAAATATTGCTCCATTAATGTTTGCATAAAGTTGATTGTGTTGGTAACGTGAAATATTTCCAATGTTGCATATTGCGGGTATATCCGCTATACCATCTGATTCGGAAGACGCCACCAAGTTGTCTCTCAGAGTAAGCATGGACGACCCTGTAGCTTGTATTCCAGCATCTTTGTGTTTAACAATTAAGTTGTTAAGAAGCGTAGAGTCGGAAGATCTTGTATGAATTCCTAAAATGATTTTTAGAAAAAAAATGTTAAGATGATTCGAGCATATAATAAGTGGAAATTTACAAACAATTTTGTGTTCTTAATAGTAGCCTTAACCACAACCTTAAATGACTTACACTCTTGAAGAGTGATCGGCTTTCGACGAACGCACTTAGACAATCGTTTGGCGATGGGTCGCGTGTTCAACTTTTCGGCTGGATATATTCCACTCGAAGCTTTTTGTACGATTACTCGTTGCCTGCGACAACCAGTCGTGCATATAAATGCGAGAAGAGGTTATTCAGTCGTTTGATTTGTCCGCTGTCTAGTCTTTACCGTTCACTATTGAAGGGAAAGCGTTTTAACAAGCGAAGCAAATGCCTTAATAGAACTCACCACTTTCAGCAAGATGACAGTCTCTATTTTGCATTGTGTGGAAAAAATCATAGTCAAAATGTGCACATAAATTGTGAAAATAGTGCGCGAATGTAATTTCTTTCAGAATAAACAATTTATTTATAATTAAAGTCAAAAGTATCACGAACTCATCTTTCAGGTAAAGTATACCAGTCTCAGAAGGAGAGTTTACTGTGACCGCAGTACAAAACAGAAATGCTCCAATCAGTTGTATATTTTGGTAATAATTTGATTGAATAAGAAGAAAAATATCTCACTAACCATAACCGTCGTTTCGAAAGAAAATATTGTTGCTGATTTCTAGCCCGCGGATTCCAAATGCACCCAACGCTGAATTAAACCCATCATGGAACGAACAGTTCTTTACCGACGATGGTTTATCACTTAAAACGGCTCCTACATTCATATAGACGAGCGAATACCTGGGGTCGTATGCCTCTCTGTATCCGTGTTGGCCAGTGTGATCAAATTCTACGTTAGACAACCGAGCAAAACCTGAAATGAACTATGTTTCACATAATCGAAAGAAATGCACAAGACATCACCTTATATGAAAGAAACAAGACATCACCTTATATGCTTTGTATTAAAATCGTGAATAATTGTTAATAAATTAAAAGGACTTTCTGTTAAATCCAAAACTTGGAAAAAGTACTGAACTAACGATTTGCATTATTAAGGTTTACTTTTAAGGGCTTGCCACACTCCTCCCAATCCTATTCATCGATAAAAAGAAAATTATCAAAATCTCAATAATGGTAATATGCCGTTCAATGAAACTTTGCACAAATAAATGTTACTAATGTATCTTGATTTTGCATACAGTAAGACACGTTAGAATAGTAAAGAAAACAAGCTAGACCTTAAAATTCCTTCAAATTCTATTTACATAAATTCACAAAAACTAAGCGATACAAAACATAATTTTAAATTCCCACGTGAGTGCAATGTTACTGACAAGAAATGTTGTGTACTTTGTTAAAAACTTTCAACTACTAAAAGAGAAATCAAAGATTGTCATCCGTTTACGCGACCAGGAAGCGACCAGAAAATTTAAGGTCAAACACACATGTACTAATATCTCGTAAAGTTTATATATGTTAGTCACGAGGACACAATAAATTGTTGTCAGTATTATATTACTCGTGAAGACATTTAAAATGATGTTTTGTTTAGTTTAGGTTTTGTGAATTTATGTAAATAGAAGTTGATTAATTTTTAGATGTAGCTATTTTTCTTTACTGTTCTAACATCTTACCATCTGCAAATTAAAGATACGTTAATAACATACATTTGTGCAAAGTTGCATTTAACGGCATTTTGCCGTTATTGAGATTTTGATAATTTTCTTTTTATCGATGAACAGGATTGGGAGGAGTGTGGTAAGCCCTTAATACTTAAAACAATATCAAACTTAGTTCAACCATATTGAATGAAAATGTTTAGAAAATAATGTGGTGTAACATTTATCTTGTTTACATTTTTGTTTTCTATTAATTATTCTGAATAACGTCTCTTACCATTATAGTGTGCCTCTTTGAGAAGTATACACACTTACCGAGATTTTGACTAACCTCTATATAGTCTATGGTTACAGACGGAATATCCTACCAGTATCCTAGAACCGCCCTTGATTCTTATATTACGTGACAGTAACCCTACCGGCGCTGCTAGCTTAACGACTCGACCTCCAGGAAGTATCTCTGAGTGCACTACAAATTAAGATACATAGTCACAAATAAGTCAATAAAGCAAGGAAATGGTACATGTAGCAATAATAATATGCAATTGTTTTCAGTCAAATTTTAGTTTTCGTGATGTAAGAAAATCCAGTATTAAGGGCTTGCCACACTCTCCCAATCCTATTTATCGATTAAAAGAAAATTATCAAAATCTCAATAAATTATGTTTTGTGTCGCATAGTTTTTGTGAATTTATGTAAATAGAATTTCAAGGAATTTTTAGGTCTAGCTTTGTTTCTTTACTTTTCTAACGTGTCTTATTGTATGGAAAACAAGATACACTAAGAACATTCATTTGTGCAAAGTTTCATTGAACGGCATTCTGCCATTATTGAGATTTTGATAATTTTCTTTTTATCGATGAACAGGATTGGAAGAAGTGTGGTAAGCCCTTAAAGTTCAGTTGGAATCTACTTCTCGATAAAAAAGAAATATCATAAAAATAAATATGATTACCGATATATCTGTATTTTACGGAGGTGTTTAGATTAATTGTAATATTATCTGACTCGACATTTGCAATTGTAAGCAACTCCGCCTGGCTAAAGCTAGTAGCTCCAATAATCATTTCGTCTCCTGGTTTCCATGTGACAGGTTCTTCCAGTTTTATCGTAACGGATCCAGCATTTACGGTTTGTGCTAGCCTTGTCCATGAAGTACTGATGTCTTTTCCAAACAAGTCGAGTCCTCCAAATACACCTGAAATAGTAAAACATATAAATTACGAACAGAACATGACCATATATATTTGCGCCTTAAAGACTAGTCAAATAGTAATCGTAACTGTATAAGACTTAAGTAAATAAAGGCTTCAATTTAGCTAACACCTGAAAACGACATATTACAAGAAATTTACTTTAAACTTAAAAAAATCTTTTACATGCATTTGACTGCAAATATAACATGTTCTCGTATGTATTCTCGAAAATGGAATTAACGTGGCTTCTTTTGTTCCGACATTTTTTTCGGTTCATACGTCCTTTACATCCTTTGATTATCTTCAAATTGTTGCCTTATTAAATCGTTTGTCCTAATGATTATTTCCTGTCTGAAACAATTGTTGTTTTTGCATTGTGTAACGAAAAAATCACCTTAGTGGTTGACTTTTTTCTAGAATATTTTAGTTTATGCAATGAAAGAAATATGTCAGTTGCAACCAAGTACCTCATCGATAGAGTGTGTTAGGATAAAACAATTGAAACACCAAATGTTACATAGGCGCATTGTTATTTGAGTGAAAAAACTGTTGAAATATTAACATAAGGTGTACCTATAGCTTTTGATCCCAGTATAAGTCCTTGTCCACATTCGCAATATGGTGTTGAATAAGTACCATGCAAGGTAATTGTCGCTATTCCATCAAACGGGTCGTGGGGCCATCCAATAACCATTCGTCCGCCTCTAATAACAATATAATCGGCCTCGATGTTGTAAACTGCTGTTGGAAAATCGGCAAACTCGAGCACACCTTCAATCAGCAGACATTTTAACTTCGCTATGGCTGTCATGTTGACAATTACCCACGTTCCTGTAACATGTGTTTAAAAATTAATACGAGCTTAAAGTGTTCATTAACATAGAAAGTTGTTTTAATTGAAAAAAAAGTTAATATGTACCTTATTTTGTACAATGATTAGTTGTGGTATTGTGATTGTGTATATTGCGAAATGTATAGTAACTGTCTTTCCCGCAGCCATCGCCAGGCCTCGACTGGCGGCAATATGGAATATTCAGTTTAGGTTACATAAACCTCTTTTTCATTTAAACAATAGCATATGTGTAAGAAAGAGAACATATGTTGCCAGTGATGCGACTTAGGTGTCGGTCAAGATCGAAAGCCAACTGCCAGCAGAAAAGAAAAGGTAAGTCAAAGTTAATCCACAGAAAATTTTCTTAAGTGTACATGTGACATTTTAAGATGCACAGTTTGAGTAAAAAAAAACGTAATGGCTAACTCGAGAGCCAGAGTGTTTTCAAATTCTGTTCTGTAAAACAATATCCGCCATCGACCCTCTATTTATCGCGCAATGCCTACACTTGATTTCTGCAAATTCGTTTTATTTATTTTTTCATTTTTTAAACTTCCAGTGCGGATATTCTTGACTGGCACACTTCATTTTATTTTCCTTTACACTTTAATTTAAATAATATTTAGTAGACAGATTGAAAACGCGAATATCAGAAACCAGCCATTATGGAAGAAACAATATATTAAATTAACGAACATATTCTTTATTTACCCAAAAGAATTCTGACATTGTCGCCATCCTGGGGCACAATTTTTCCACCAGATCCAACATCTGATACGAAGCCATCGTTTGTGTCCTTCCAAATCGTACTATCATGCCAGTAAAATATACCACGAGGTCTTGGTACAGTTGGTGGTGCAGTTGGTGGCGCAGGTGCGGGAGGAGGAGTAGGCGGTGGAATGCAGTTAGGAAAGTAACACTTATAGCTCACGAAGTTTATTTTGGTACTTGGAGAACAATTGTCTCGAAAATTTTGAGTTGATTTCACTAAAAAAGCATTAAATAAAAATTAATAATTTACAAAAACAAAGATATATTAATGGTAATTCCTTATATCAGCGTATGACATATATTTCATCGTAAATCATTTGCCTATCAATGTTGATCGCTTTGATATAAAAACTAAAACTGCCAATTTGTGCCGCTTACCGATTGCAACCATTGAGGCACGTCACGGAAATACATGTATGTGTCCTAGAGTGCAATTGTATTTAAAACAAGAAATATCTTTTAAAAAGATAAACGGCGTTGATGGAAAAGATTTATATATACATGTATATAAGAAAGAAAGAAATACAGAGAGGCAAAGCAGACACAGTTTAGTTATTTTATTTTATTTGTTATAGCTGTTGACGAACCCTCCCTGCCTTCTTAGTATGACTTAGAGATTAAGCGACCGAATCATGACAACTCATAAATTCATTGAAAGTGTCTTTCAAAAAAAATGTTGAAGCTGTTGCAACAATTTCATACAGTGATAACAAGTCGATTAAAGAAGCAAAATATTAAGTTTCAATAAAATACCTCGTGTAGAGTGAGAATTCATGATGAATAAATGTCCTTGAAATTTAATAAATATAAATAATAACAGCCTGTTACAAGAGCGAAATCTACCAACTTTTACGTATATTAAGTTTAAAAAAAGTGTCCGTCCTGAGTATTGAACCCGGGGCCTCCGCTTGAGAGGCGAGAGTGTTAGCCACTACACTATAATGAACTTGTCTTACGAACTTGAAATTAACAATCAGTATCAAAGGAACTAGAAAGGAACCAGTAAGAACACTTCTCTTTCGTTTTACACTGTGTATTGTATGCAAGTGACACCCAAGAATATTCCATATAATATTATATTTAAGCCATCAATATTGACTTAAATGGTTACTTAAATCGTAATATGTTTTTCCTCCAATACAACACCCACTAACAACCAATCTAATTAATCTATTTGATTTTTCCGCTGCATAATAATAAAATCCCACTAGATACCTCTCCAGCCTGCTAGATGCCTCTCTGGTGTAAATAGCTACCAATCGAAATAGTTTATTTCATTTTCCCTCTGCATAATAAGAGAATACGAGTATTATTTACAACATTTCATTGGTCGAAAAACTAGGTCAAAAGTGAGCTTAGACAGCTAACGCCGAAAAACTCACAAGTACCTACTACTTTCTTATAACTAATACTAGGTGAGGATACTCGCAAGCGCGGCCTTAGAGAATCTACCTATTTGCATTATAAAGGCAAGCCTGTTACGCGAGAGAAGGTCATGATCTTATTTTGTCTGTAAACTTACTGGTCTTCTACCTTTTATAATGTTTTAGAAACCAGAATATTTTAAAATGCATGTGAATTAGAACAGTAAACCCCCGCAACATGATCATGTATGCTTTAGGTGGAAAAGTTTCATCAAAACCCAGTGTTATTATACTTCAACGACAGGCTTCACCATGTTAATTAATGAAGTAAAGTCTATCGCAAATATACAATGTGTAGGTAATCTGTCTTATATTTCATGATTCACGAACTAATCGTTAAGCCACCTTGGTGACTTTTAAAAAATATGTACTGCAGTCTTTTTGACAATTTTGATAAAAACCAGGTTATTCCATGATGTGCATTTCTACAATCCATAAGCATATAAACTATACATGTATACCGTCTTGATCTAAACTACGTTACAATGTCATACTCTTATCGGGAAATTTTATTAATGTCTAAAAAGATCCAAATTCAGAAATAGACAACTATTTCCATATATTGGCAAGTTCCCAAGTGAAAACTTTTACATCATACATTTTACATAATAATGAAAAAAAACATATTTGTGGTGCAGTTTTTTTAGTTATTTCTTATGTAATAAAAGTAAAAGATTAGGGAAAAAAGTGTTGTGTATTTGATATGCCAATAACACTAAATTAATTCTAGCCTATCTGTATTGTAGTTCACATGCTCTTTTTGATTCCGCCCTTTGGCGATATTCTCTTCAACAACTCTCCGCAACACACACAACAAAACGTGGCATTGTAAGAACAAAACAATATAACTAACACTTTTAAACTTTCAATTTCTGATCAAAACAGGCAGCTTTGATACATTACATAGTGCAGTAATTGTTCAATTAAATTAAGCAAAAAGCATTTATGTAGCATTTCTATTTTAACCTTATGTGTTGTTTACGGTATTTTAGGATCTTTTTCGTAATTATCAGTGCTTATTTTAAAAACAATGTCATTTAAATTCTTATTATGACTGCTTCGGCAACATAGAAAAGAATACCTTGAGATAGCGCTTTTTTTTCGACAAATCGACAAACCTATCATTAAAAAGTATGGAAGTAACAGTGTTATTGATTATATAGAATAACATTTTACCGCAAAATGCGTAAATGCCGACGTCGTCTAATTAACTTTTACATGACTAACGTCAAGATCCCGTTGGAACATTTCCGTGACGCGCCAAAATTAATAACAAATTCATTTCGACGGCGAATACAACAGTCTATGCAATTACATCTTGTTATTAAAATGATAATATGTATCGGTGGAAATTAAACTTATAAAAAGGACGCACATGACATCTTATCATTACTATTACAGTGTACTATAAAAATGAAATATTATATATGATCTCGTATATTGTATTAGAAATACATTTATGAAAACAATTTCAGTACGGCTTAACGATCAAAAGCACAGTTATGTAATTTTAAGTTCCTTTATCAACTTCTTGTGAATAGTTTTCAAAAATATATAAGAAAAGCCATACGAGACACATTTGTTTTCAGAAAAAAACATACTTTATCAGAACCTTGAATTAAGGAAGTATTTCGAAATTTCAAAAATAATTGCTAGATACATGTATCAGATAAGAACTTTTCTTACGGAGAAATGTTATTTCCTTTTCTAATTCGTTCCACTGCCAATCTCCAGTACGTGCAGAAGATACGTTAAGATCTCCCTCCGTCGCATTGGTGACTGGGCCGCCGAAACTAAATCTATCAGGACAGTCGCTTACGTTTAGTTTGAAAATTAGGAAATCACCTGGCTGAAAATCGTGATTTCAAATTCATGTTAGATATATTGAAAATAACTAAATTACTATTGAAGAGAACTAAATTACTATTGAAGAGGACTAAATTACTATTCATATAATAATATGGGGCGCGTAATGGGAAAAGGTACCTTCTGACAGTTGACGTCAATCATTGAAATTAAGTCATTAAGTTGAGCAGAAGGCATTACTTATTATGCATTTCGCTGTACAAATACCATTTTATCGTCAAAATGAGTAACAAAATGACATTTTAGTTATGGGAAAATAATATAAAGTTGTGTGTTCTTTCCTAATATAGCAACAACTTAAATGTCACAATATATGACCGTAGGTACCTTTTCCCGTGGCGTGCCCAAATATCATTAAAGAAAACTTTCAAAATCGAACCGATAATGAAGCGTTGATTGAAATAATGTGTTCTTGAAAACATATTAAACTTGAAAGGAAAATAAAACTTGAACTTGACAGGTTACATTGTTTTATATAAATTCTTTCTATTTAAAATTATAGCAATTAGGCTATCAGTACCTACTATTAAGGTATTTATTCCATTTAGTGTAAATGTTTTCCGAATTTAGTTGTTTACAAAAGTCTGTCATTGACTATCTCGCGCAAACAAATCTGCAGCTAGTTGAATACACGTTCGTTCTCTGTCAGCTTATGTGATCTGTCTTTTAGTTTGCAAAGATTAAAAGTTGCTACAAGAATGGGATAAACATATTATGATGTAACTTACCTCAAGATCTAACACGTGTAAAGTGAAGCTGATGTTCACATGTAATGTAAAGTCTTTAAATTGTAAAACGTATGTTTTGTTCGCACGCAAAGCAAACCTCCAACCGCTCAAATATGGAACTGAACCCTTGTGATTATCGCTCACAATAATTAAATCAGTAGTTGGTAGATACCATGGTATAAAATTGTTATTATTCGTTATTGCAAGCAAATGCAATTTATAAATCGGGGGGCAAATACTTATAGGTACATTGGCACTTAAGAGAGGGGCGTCTTCACATTGTGCATCAATTATTTGAGATGTGGGTATCAAAGTCCAATTGTCAGATTTCCCTGTTAATGATCCATCTCTGTCGTAAATCCATCTCTGTCCGTTTTCTTCAATGCCTCTATTTGTAACATTTAGAAATGTGTTGTTTTCAAAGCGATAGTATTCCCTGTCACAAATAAAATCACATTCTCGAGATGCAATTCTTGTTTCCACAGCTTTGCAGTCATTTAAAAGAAAGTTTACAAACCGCACATTAGATATCACAAATCCCACTCCATATGGCAAAACAATGCCATTTTTTGTACATCCCTGTTCTCGACTTGGAATTACAGAAGTGTTCCCAACAATCAAAGAGTTTTTAATCATTGGCGAATTTTGCGTATAATTAGGATAACAAGGTATTTTGACACCCTCATACCCAGATAACCTGTTCTGAACGAGGGTACTGTTAACCACCTGGACAGATCCAAAATTAACAATTTCTACTCCTTTGTCATTGTTCCAGGCGAAGAGACTTTCAAAAATTGCTGCTTTAGCTGATGCGCCACAAGGAATAGATGGGTAGTAACTTTCATAGATCCATAAACCATACCATCCAAACGAGTGTGCCGAATTGTTTCTAAATATTCCAAGTGGTGTTGAAGCAGGATTACAAATTCCAGTCTTTGGAGAAGCGCCATCCTCGCTAAACTGAAGTCTGAACCAGTATCCAAAATGAGACCCACCTGCAACCGCGTTGTGCTGGAGTGTGTTATTTGGATTGGTTATCCAAAATGATGCGGGAGAGATATCATGGTTGAGCAAACTCGAACTGCCGGTTACAAATACAACTAGGTTGTACTGTAGTATATTTCCCATTTCTACTCCATCTTCTAAAAACACTGCACTACCCTGTATATCATACAGCACAGAATTGTCAATTAAAATGTTATTAGAGCCTTGAATATTTATTGCTCTATTAAATGTTCTGTGCAAACTGGAACGTTTAATATAACAACCTGACAGTTCTCCGTTTAAATGGAAATTAATTGGATTTCTTCCAGTTCTATAAGCTTGTCCTGCAAAAGTAATCTCGGTGTTTGAAATACGAAATTTTATATCATTCGAGTCGTATTTTGGTGTATGAACGAAAATCGTTGCCCCAAACTGGCTGCTTCCCGTTTCTTCGCCAAATCGTCCCAGAAAAGAAGTTTGAATTGCAAACTGACCTGTGAATGAACATTAATTGGTTACGATAGTAAACATATTATTAAATGACATTACATTTTATGTGATATCAATAAAAATGTGAAATAGTGTAAATTTGAAACTATTCTTGTATCTGAGGAGATCGTTTTCAGAAAAATGTTGGCAGGAAAGCTTGTAAGATGTGTAATGCTGGCAAACTGAATATTGCCTTGTGTTGGACTCAATCGTTTTCGGATAAAATTTTCGGGCTATATTTCAAAATGTTATTTTGTAAGATTGTAAGACGTTTCACTGTTTAAGTTTAAGATTACTATGGCTTTCAAAGTTCTTTTCCATCTTTGTTTACTAATCTTTTAAACTGTTATAAAACTATTACTCATCTTTATCAGATGAAAACCTATAAGTAATATACAATTAATTTAAGTATGCAAGATTTAGTTCAAAAATCATTCAAATCAGATGAACGGATAAAAAAGACAGTATTCCTTATACTTCTTTTGATGATAATAATAAATAAATTACAGAAAACGACCGCATTCAAGCTTGTATCATAACAAAATTTTATACTTGCCAGTGTCAAATTCTGCATCACACTTCTCTATTTTGTCTTCCCATTGTGGATCTTCGTTCCCGCGAATCACAACATTATGTGATAACAATCCTACCTCGGCTCTAAATTCAACAACAGTGCCGTCAAATGTTTCATATACTCCAGAATGGTTAAAATTTAGAGGCGAATCAAGTGTTAATGAGAGGCCATCTTCAGCCACCCCTAAAATTGTTCGTTTCTCGCTTTCACGTTGGGAATGTCGATGACCAGTGGTTGCAATGACAATATCATCCCCTTCTTTCCATTGTACCGATTGTTTTAAATACACCGTTGATTCACCTTGGTAAGCTGTAGCTGATAGACTCGTCCAAATCAACGGGACATTTTCACCTGTTTCAACAAATTCAACACGGTTAAACAAATTGATTTGAATATTATTTTCTTCGTAACCTTTGCAAAACAGAAAAAAAAACTTTTAAAACAAGGAAATGTGTAGTACAAATTAATAACATATTTTGGCAAATTTTATCATGGCTACCCAGATTTTATCAAAAACTACACCTGCAGTTTAAAAGGAGATGTGCAAGGTCGAGCAGGTGTACTCGGTAAAATCGTAAAATGGTCGATCTATGTAACACTTACGTGTACTTTTCACTAAACTCTACATTTCAAACCCTGCAGGAGGAAGTTTTAGGTTAATTTTATCGTTTTACCGGACCTGAAAACAATCCGCTGAAGAAATCCCTATACAAAAATACATTCTATATTTAGCGATCATGGGAATGCCACGTGGTCATTCAACAATTAAACAACAACTATGGCGTCTGACATACGGTCATATCCAACTTTGCTCATCATCGGTTAGCAAAAATCGATAACGAATTTCTCAATAGATTATGAAGGAACAATTCAGTTTTTGCTTTACTACATTTTTATTTCTAAAACAGTCGAAAAAACCCATAGTACATATTAAAGATAAATTTCTGCCGATTAAGATGGTTATTTTTATTTTAATTTATCTTAACGATAATTTGGTCCTTTTTGACTTTGAATATAGCCACCCTATTTTCCCTTTTATTTACATAGAAACTGTAGAGAAAGTTGTATTTTTTCGCTTATCCTTACGTATTCTATTGTTAATATCTTTTATCCAAATTATAAGTTTTAAAAAACCCAGGTTACATATTTTGCAAAAAATATTAAGCTATTGTTTAAACTAATTTTTATTAAATTAAATTTAAAACATTTTGGTCCTTTTTAGCTTTTTCTAACACGACTATCGAATATTTTAAGTGAAAATTTAAGTCTCCGTAAATTTGCGAACATTCCCGATATTTTACGATCATTGACGGAAGAATGTTTAATTCGGCAGTCAAATGCAGAAAACAATAGAGCCTTACTAGTTTAATTTGTAGAAGTTGGAGTATTGTTTTGAAATTGTGTGATATTACTTTGAATTAAGTAGAAACACTAAATTTTGGCGAATCCGTCAATATTTTACACATTTCATAGGCGGAAACAAATACTTACTAAATTATTCATGGCATTTAGAAATAAGTATATGTCTTTTTGATATAGTTGTAAAATAAAATCCGATTGATATAATAAACCCAGACGAAAGTCGAAAAAGGTGATTATTGTAACAAATTACAATGAACCCCAGGTCAATCAACAGGTAAGAAATGTGACAGTTTGTGTATTAACAATATGTCACATTGAGCAAAGATCTATATATTACATCTATCTATATAGGTCTTTGCATCGAGTCACAAAAAAATGTCAATCATAAGAAAATGCATAAAGAAATTAAAGTCTCATCTATATGCAAGCCTATCTAAAACAAAAACCACATATATATTAAGATAACTTAAGTACATGTTACTTAATTTAAGAAGTTAAAATGTAAATTTTATCCAAAATTTATATCGTAAAATGCAATCGGAAAATTGAAATTGTTATGTTTAGGGCATATTTCTAAACACATTTGAAACATAAGCACGTAATGATGTACCCAACTGGAATTAAAGTTAGAACAAATAAAAACTATCGCATCGTAATCTCTTCAACATGTATCGAGATTACATTGTAAGATTTTTTTTCAGTAAAACATAATAATTCAATGAACTGTTATTCTTTAATTATTTTGACAAACAAGAGCGCAACAGTAATAGAACGAATTCGGGATTTTATTAACTGATCGAAAAATGCATCATAAATTTTATTGTACCCCCTCCCAATAAATAACGCGTTGTAAAAACAAAGTTATGACAGATCAATAATTAATATGTTTTATGGCTTATTTCCTGTACCGTGTTTAAACAAGGTAAATGGTTCCTATAAACAATGAACCTAGCAAATGCATCGATTCAATGAATTTAAAAGTGTGCCGATTTGTTTTTTCGGTGTATATAGAAATTGAGAAAGGGCAAAGACCTATATATTACATCTCTATATTTATCTATATTTATCTATATTTGGAAAAGGCTACACATTCTGTCGCTTTTTATTATGACTGAATTTGAATTATTTAATGTATTAAGTTTACAAATCGTTTCACCAATTGTACACATATAAAAATTGCTTTCCAATTAATTCATTAGTGCAATAATAAGGATGAAATGGAACAGGCAGAAGTTATATATCGCGGGGCTTAGGATTTTAAAATAAATAAAATAATCGGACGTCTATGTGCCCAAAACCAAATTTAAGAACTCGGCACTAAGTTACACAGAACTGATAAAAACGAAAACATTGTTGAACGTATATTAATATGGTCTACCTCAAGCCTGTGTGTAACTTTTGCGATATAGAAAAACTGATATTATACACTAAATTATCTTAATTATAAAGCATTGAATACTACTTTTGTTGTTATGTATAAAACTTTCAGAGATATATACATAATCAAAATTATTTATTGCTTATTTATTTATTCGTGTTACCTGCGTGCTAATTTTTTCTCAAATGTTAAACTTTAACATTTTTGATAAATTTTGTAATTTTGAAAATATTTCTCTTACTTTCTGATTTCATTAATCTATTAAATTTATCAATTGTTGGCTAAAAATTTCTTCATATATATTCGTTTAAAATATTCGAGTCATATTAACAAAAAGTGGTATTCGTTTTCTATCATCTTATAATAATAGCATTAACAGATTCTGTTTTCCCTTGTAACACCCATGTACCGTCAAGTTTCAATATTTAAGATACAACTTTTATAATACGAACTGAATGCTTAATGATGAAACAATTTTGTGCTATTTTATTGGTTTTCCCCTCCGGCGCAAATGACATATTTTATTGACCCTAGACTTCGTTAATCTCCGATAATCTGACGACTGATAAGAAGGGCAGATAATTGACAATACCACATAGTCAACGCCGTACACTCTCCCTTTATGAGATGATGAGCAAAGTGCCACATGAAACTATATAATTATTAATGGAATTGATAGTGTTAGACACAATTCATATATGTTCAGTAAAAATCATTATCCATCTTTACGCGGGAAATACAAAAATAGCTAACCTATGCGCGTCGCATAGGATAGGAAACACCATTTATATATCTTTTTTTATAAAATATTGGTTTGAAATATTTCGGGTCTAAATCAATATTTGAGCTTCAAATAATGATATTCAACTGATTAATAATCCTTTTCGCAAATCTGTTCCATTCATCAATCCTGCACATCTTCCTTTAAAATCAAAAACAACAGATTACGAAGAAATGAAAATTCAAATCAATTTGTTTAACAATTTTATACTCAATAACCTTATAATTTATTTTCTCAAATAACAATACACATTATTAAATCCTTTAATAGAATACAAAAATCCTTCCATTTAATCTCTATACATACTCATCATCAAATCTATTGCTTAGTAAAAACTTTACCATGGAGATCTAGTGTTCCGTTTCTGATGGCCAAAACCTTTGTTCCGTATATAGGTAACTCTACACTTCTAACATGGCCGTGTAAAGTGATTATTGCTTTATGCTGAAAAGTTTCGGACTCCGTTCCTACTTGGAGAACTCCACCATCAGTTATCATGATTATTTCTGCATTTAACTCGATATCCTGTTCATCAAATATAAGTATTCCACCTGCAAAACCAAAATTAAACTCAGTACAAATTTAAAACAATGGATGATCAGATTTAGTTGTTATACATATAGCATAGTATTACACGAAAGCTTAACTCGTTGCAATTAATTGATAAAATTGATAGACTTTCGTTAGGGCCTAATTGAAACACTACTATCATAGTAAGGCATTAAGCAATTTATAGGAAATTAGATTAAATTAACAACGAACTTTGAAGTCACCAAATAAGTCAGATATGATTTGATTGGTCTTACAAACAAGTGCTACAAAAATGTAAATTCTGTGATTACATCCACCTCAATATTTAAACAGGTAAACGGCCATGTATATGTATCCACATGATTACAACTAGAAAGATACTTTCCTTTAATGAGAAGGATCTTTAACAGAGGTGTGCTTTGATCAAGAAGTATAGTGAAGCCTTGAGGAATAACAATGAATTCTCCTTCCTGCGGTATACTTTCACCACCCCAGGTATACACTGAGGACCACGCATCGATGTAATAAAAATCCGCCGAGGTCGGGGATTCCTAAATGTCATAATGTTAATAATAAAACACATAATAGAAATAATGATAATAATAAATTCTTTATTTTCAAATGTTAAACTCTAAAGGTTGTACATAGTAATAAATACGAGTTCATCAATGCGGGTATTATTTGATTATTGGTGCCTTATAGGATTACCAATCGAATAGTGTCTTATGACACGGAAGGACAAAATATTATTTTCAAACCTAAAGCGTCTTCACAAGAAACATATAAAAAATAACAGTAACGATTCCGAGGGTTACAAGAATGTAAGATGAGTTCAGAAAAACGTATTTCGTAATCGGAGTTAAACACATACAGAAATAAATTCGCAAACCAGATACTCTACATGCAATGTAATTTTACTAGTGAATGACTTCATAGTCTGTTTCTTTGGTCACCTCTATCTTTTTTTTACTATGGTGTCACTACTTAAAGTGTTTTTAATATTTTTATAATCATTTCTCCGGATATCTCGAAGCAAGACATTATGCTCGTTTGGGACTGTTAAAATTGTACTGTTTATTTGTACAAATATCGAGTTGCGCTCAACCCGGGGCTAGCGGCGCGGGCAGTAATATGCATTTCCATTTCTGTCCATAAACAGGCTCAATCAAACCGAGCCTGCAATATTTTCATATATGTCGTGTTCGATGCCTTTTCTATTTTGATCATTTTCTTCATTATTATTACCTATCATTATTATATTTACCTCGATCGTTTTACCGACAGGAATGACTTCTACCTCCACTTTAGCTTTTGCAGGTTTCCAGGATGGTCCGCTGATACACTCTAATTGAGTATTTGTTACCCTAGTTACATAACACTCTACTCCATTGATTTGAACAACTACGCTTTCTGTGTCATTACTGCAACGATAGCAATTTTCAAAAACCAATAACATGTCGTTGTTTTATAATTTAAGGATCATCTCATCACTAAACAAGGCTCTGCTGCCTACTGAAACATTTTTAGTTAAGAATTCCACGTTTTCTTACCTTGTAACAGTTTGTGGCAAGAAAATGTGTCCCTGGAGATAAGAACCAGTTCTTATGGTGCACCAATAAATACGAATTGTGCAAGTATCATTCAGCAGCAAATCGATCCATGTCTGCTGTTTTCAAGTTTGAACTAGAGCTTTTACGATTAATGTACAAAATTATAAAATTGTTCATGTTTTATGTCATTTGCAAAATATCATATCTTCGTTGAAAAAGGAATTGAAAGATCTAAATTATTATAAGAAAATATCTGATATACCGCTAATAATATGTATCTTACCCAAATCCGATTCCTGTAATAGTGAGTTTTGTTCCACCAGCGGTTCCTCCCCTCCGAGGTGAGACATTCGAAATTGACGGAGAAAGTTCTTTAGCATATGTGTAAGAATTGCTTAAAATTTCCGTCAAGTTACTCAACGATATACTGACGTCACACATCACCTCATCTACAATGTTAAACAAGTATACACACTTACGGGTACCAGTTAAATCATAGATACCATATTCATTACAAGATGGGTGTTCAGTTGAACACTTGTGTAGCCCTCTGGTGCTTTTTTGGAATAAAAATGCAAGTACGAAAAGGGGCATAACTCCATCATATGTGACGTTGGCCTAAAGAATTTGGCATCATCCGGAGCGTGTTGTCATAAGCAATATAATTTTTAAGTTTGATGAAGAAATATTAGGAAATGGCAAAGTTATAGCCGATGTAAAGTTTTTTGGTATCAAAACCCAAGACTTAGTGCAAAAAAGGACATAACACCCTCAAATGTGACTTTGACCCAAATCTGAATTTGATCTCAAGCGTGTGTTGTCTTAAGCAATATAATTTGAAAGCTTGAAATATTAAGAAACGGCAAAGTTATAGCAAACATTAAGTTTTCGTGAGAGACCAACGGACGGACAAAGCGATCCCTATGCATCGGCGACACAAAAAGACCATATGTTGTCGTACATTAACTTTATTCAGAACGTACAGTTAGACATATTGCATATTTTAGAGGGAGGGAGGGAGGGATATATATATATATTTTACAATTTCATGTACGTTCAGATGGGTTATGATGGGTTATGATGTATAAGATGAAACATTTTTAATTGCCTTGGTAGGCTTAAAATCAACAAAACCTTAATCCTTGAAACTTTTTTAAACAAGAATACATAAAACATACCTGAATGCGACGGTGTTTTGCAAGTGTATCGGGAAGATGTTGTTGACAGAAAATCGCATATGCGTCCACAAATTTTGACTATTGCAGAGCTTTCAAAGCCAAAGCCACTTAAGGTTATCGTTTCTCGACCGCCAATCCCTCCTTTAATAATATCGAGTAATATATTAATTATCATTTACATCGAGTGTTTGTAGCGATCCAACTATTTCTCTTATGTAAATAACAAAATCGGAAGATTATTGATATTAACACTGAAAAACGTTGGTTTGGCAGTAGAAATATGTGTTTATTGTAAATTAGTTTACAATGCATGTATTATTCGGTATCAGACAACACACTTACACAACATTTCAAAACAGTGACTACGAAATTACTTAACAACATCCATACATGTATTATATTTATTAAATGTTTAAATCGCAGCATGATAATGACTGCTAACCATATGTCAGTAGCATACCTTGTCATGTTAAATAATGGATCACTCACTTGACATACAAATGTACCTAAAGCTTTTGCTGCAATAACAAATCTTTCAGTCAACTGCAACAAAACGCGGTAATGTGTTTTATTAACTTTTCTAAGCATACATCTATAGAACAAAATTAATTTACACTTATTTACCAGTAGAAGGTGTCACGTTGTACAGAACCAGCATATATTCAAACTGTATATCGTTGTTCGAAGCGCCGTACGTGGCCGAATACACAGATACGTTCACTAGTCCCGCCGTATGGTGACCCAATGTACATGTTATGTTATCATAGTTCTTGGCTTTAATAGAACACTGAGATTCTCCTATCATTACAGTTATGTTTTCGTCTGGAAGAGCAGTTCCAATGATGGTCACAGATTCACCGGGGAATCCAACGACAGGACTGATGGATGTTACGCGAGGGGAAACAGATTCGTCGTATTGGAATTTAACGGAAGGGTATTCTATTCCATTTGAGGTAATAACAATATCCAGTGTTTGTTGATAATGAGGAATTGTCTGAAAAACAATCTGAGACAGTGAGACTTTCTTAATGTAACACTTGTACCCATCCACCATGACGTTTGTCTTATTTTCTACAAACCCGTGTCCGTCGATACTAACTTCTGTTTGGCCATATATACTTCCTCTCGATGGAATAACGCTTGTAATCTCGGGTACTCCATAAACATATAAAGATCCGTTAGCGTTGCCCTGGTTATATAATTTCACTTTAACTGCATTATCTCCAACAGCAATATTGTCAATGGTGACTACAATATGTGTATCAGACGCTTCTATTACATTGGCAACACTGTTTCCTATTGCCACATCTAACATTTCGATGTCGTTGCCAAAGCCTTTTCCAGAAATGTTGAAAACTGTTTTACTTGACATACGATCTGGAGTTATACTCATCGCATACGGCGTTACTAGTAGATCGTAAGTAAATTCACATTTTGTCGTGAAAGTTTCACATTTTGCTGAAATATGACTTCCATTTGAATAAAGATATACTGCGACTGTAACTGCATTAGGTCCGTAAGGTGGAGTTTCACATATTATTTCGCTAAATGTGCTTGTAACGATTGGGCATTCAATTCCACCAAGGTTAACCTTTAAGTATACATCAAAACCGAAACCAGAAATAGTTAGCAATGTTCCACCAGCTATTGATCCTACGAGCGGTGAAATGTTGTCTATATTTGGAAGAAGAACAACGCCTGAATCATCACTATTAGAAATATTTAGATAAGCGAAACCAAGATTAAAAACTCGTATCTGTATTTGATTGATGCCACCAATTTTGGGGTTACCGAGTTTTGCAATACTGCAAGCAAGAAATGAGACGTTTGCTTCTGTAACAATACATTGGGACTCTCCTACCATAACCAAGTTCTGACAAACCGAGTCAGCAAAACCTTCACCTAGAATTCTTATTTCAGTTTGTGTAGTAGCATTTCGAACGTTTATACTCATTACCATTGGTGTTGCACATGACCAGAAAGCAAATGAATACTTGTCGCCTATTCCATATGTTGGTCGTACGTCCGAGCAATTATATTTAGTTGACAAATATGCATGGCAGGTTGAGTTGTTGTCGGTGTGTTTAAGTCCTAAAATAATATAAAAAGTCAACTTTAATCCCTTTTTATGACAGCTTCAGTTATTATTTTGATAATTAAAATACCGATTGTAAGTAATTATGTTCCTTGATTTAAATCGTTCGATCTATGATAGTTATTTATTTATGATCATCAAAGAAAAATGGCCTTCATTATAGGATTTTGGGTCAACTATAAAACCAAGATACATGTGTTGTCTGAAAACTGCTTTATCTGACACAACGTTTTCTTTAATTACTTTCTTCAGCTTAACATGTAGCAACAGCAATTATATATCACGAAATGACATCAAGTCTTACCTTGAACTTCGTGAACTGCTGAAGCTTTCTTAACATTAACGTTAACGATTTCGGACCTTGAAATTCTTTTGACAACATGAATAGTTCCTACGTAGTTTTTTAAGTCCCAGACGTCAACAAAGCCGCTCCAAACGTAGTAGGTTCCGGTTCTGCGAAACTGGTGTGTGTATTTACCTAGCAAAAATTAATAATAATGCGAAAATGTTTATTCTTGCAAAAGTAAAATTCCAATCACCAACTTCGCAGATGATCTCATACCTAAGCTTTACAAATTAAAACGCTGCATTTTAATATGAAAAAAAAATGATTTCAACGCACACAAGAACTTCAATGAAAACAACAAATCTGCAAGTATTGGCTGTTGAAACCGGTGAATCCTTTCATGATAGCAAAAGTATTACTTTAGTGCGATAGAAAATCACTTACCACTTCTTGTAGGGGTTCCACTATTGAAACCGCCATCTTTTGGAGTCGTAGATTGTGGACTGTCTATTTCAATAATAGAATGTGCGATATCATTAACGAACGCAGGTGTTTCCCAAGACCACTGTACGATATCGCCTTCGCTGATAGTAATGACAGGTTTGTCAAAGGCATAAAATACATCATAAGCTGCAATCAAAGGAAGGCACTTGTACGGATTGCGACAATCTAAATTTTAATGCAACATATTCAACTTATTTAACCATTTTGAAATACAAAAAAAAATTTAAATGGTACGTAATTATTAATTATTATCATAAACTTAATGTTATTATAGACGTGGATACATAATCTTAATTAAGCACAATTTACCTGGATCAATGCCTTTATTCGTAATGAAGTGGGTTTTCAATGTACTTCCAATTTGACAAATTATCTCTACATCAGTCAACGAACTGATTAAACAGCCTACATCGCCAACAGTTGCTTTTACTTCTGTTACATTGGTACCAAAGCCTGATCCGGTAATTGTTAACACTGTGCCTCCAAATAGTGAACCATAAAGTGGATAAACACCTGTGATCACCAAATCGACATAAATCGTAGGAAACGTCAATGATGATCTAAAATATGAAATAAAGCAAACATAACTTTACCAATAATAAAAGCATTCCGTCAGCGACCAGGACAAATATATTAAAAAAGCACCGCTTTCTTTTCGATCTCCACGTTCAGATATAAGTAACAGAAAAAAATTGTGACAGAGAACAATGCTTACTTAACTGACACTTTATTCGTGTTTACGCCCGAACCTGATAATGTTCGTGTTTGATGACTTACAAATAGATGAAAAGGGAACTTTGAAAGCCGACGAACACGACAAATATGAAAATATTGCAGGCTCGGTTAGATTGAGCCTGTTCATGGGCAGTAATGGAAATGCTTATAACTGCCCACGCCGCCTAACCCCGGGTTGAGCGCAACTCAATATTTACACCAATAAACAGTACAATTTTGATCCATCCCAAACGATGGAATGCATATGGCGGTGAACATGGAACCTTCAATGCGGTATTTTCATATTAATACCATTCCATGTTCAGCGGCGTATGGTCCCCAGATAAAAGAATGGGTTTGCCCTAAACGAGAAAACAATGGGCGGAACTAAACAGAATAGAATTTTGACAGGCGATCTGAGAATATAAATCCTGCATATCACAGACAACGCCAAAGGCAAAAATTAAAAAGCAGGAAGTATATCTTAGGGGTGAGTGCACAATATCCGAATCTGTAAAGGTTGGGATATTGAAACCGCCCATCTATAAACTGGCCGAAATATTAAAACAAAGGCAATTTTAGAAGTACTATTGACTTAGTATATAAGTATCGTGCTCAACGACCTTCAAAGGACGTAACTGATAACAGCACTGATTGAATTTACGGGAAGACTTTTACAGCCGCCACACGGCACAAACAACGCTAATGTGATATTGAAATAGATGAAAAGGGAACTTTGAAAGGCGACGAACACGACAAATATGAAAATATTGCAGACTCGGTTTGATTGAGCCTGTTCATGGGCAGCAATGGAAAGTTCCCTTTTCATCTATTTCTAAATTGATTAGGGTTAAAAAGGTGAAATATGCATATCAGGAATCGCCACATTCAGAAAAAACAGCCTCCCCACACAGTCAAGAAGAAGAGAGGGGGAGAGAGCATGGTTAATAAAATAATCAGTTTCAAAAAAGACACCACTAACAATAAACAAAAATGAGAACCCGAGGGGTTACCGCCTTGGAACGGTCAGTGGCAAATCAAATTGCCACTGGGGGTTTAAACCAGGTTCTAGGGTGCACCAACCTCACACTTGCCCCAACAGGTTCTCAAATCACAAAACAAGTACAAGTTGTCTTGGTGAAAAGACTCCAACCCACTTATCTGCTTAACAATGTTGCATGCAAAAGCACACAAACATACAAAACATAAGAAGCTAAGAGCATTGCAAAGCCGAAAGGGGTACTCAATGATCTTACCGAGACCAGAGCTCCTGGAGTAAAATCAGCAAGAACACGATGACAGGGATAAAAGAAACAAATCGAGTTTCTAGGTTCTTTTAAGAAAAGATTTCCCCAATAACCTTCATAAACTCTTAAACCCCTGCCACCGTCGTGCAACCAAAGAGGTAAGCATAATGATCAAATGTAGAAGGGTTAATCACCAGGCCTGCAGAGCGCTGTAAAATATCATGTTGGTTACCTTTCTTTTTAAATTTACAGATGGTTTTTACGAATAACCGGGAGAAATTAACACTGCCTTTAATCTTTTTAAGTTTATAAATTAAATCTCCATAAAAAACTGGTTGTGAAATACCTTGTTGCAAAAGTGATTTTAAACTGCATTTGTATTTATGAATTAAATCTGGGTATCGGCGATAAAACTTGCAAAAGGTTTTCCTTAATTTGTGATACCGATAACCTTGTTTTAAGAGTTTTTCTGTAATGCAAAGATTACGTTCATTGAAATCATTAACATTGTTGCAAGCTCTTGAAAAGCGAACAAGCTGTGAGATATAAACCCCATAAGATGTTGCACGGGGAACATCGCCGTCTAAAAACGGAAAATTTACTATATTAAAATTAAAATCATCTCTTTTATCATAAATTTTAGTAGTGACATAACCATTTTCAATGGACAGATTTAGATCGAGAAAGTTTGCTTGCTTTTCTGAAGTGTTCGCTTTGTTAAGTTGTAGTTCTTTGGGATAAATCTTATTAACCAGTAATGGAAAATGGTTATTGTCTATATTTAATAAATCATCAAGGTACCTCGAGGTGTTGTTAAAAGCTGTAATTATATCATCTTGATGTTCAGTAGAAAGAGATAACATAAAGTCTCTTTCATAACAGTATAAAAACAGATCAGCAACAAGGGGTGCACAATTAGTACCCATTGGGATGCCTATTACTTGTTTATAAATAGAGGTACCGAATCTAACATAAATATTATCCAGTAAGAAAGTTAGCGACTCTATAAGGTCTTGACAAGTCCATAATGTATAATTATCATAAGAACCATCTGTAAAAAATGCCCTATGTTCATTACAAGCGATGAAGGTTTTATTTTCTCTAGCAAACGTTTTTTCAATGAGACTGGTTAGTTTGTCTCTTATTAAATTATGAGGGAGCGAAGTGTATAATGTTGAGAAATCATAAGTAGATGTTATGTAGGCCTACAACTCGTACTTCATATACGAATGTCTAAGTAAAATGTCTTGTTACAAGACCATGTTTAAGGCTGGTATTTGTATCCCTATAATTCTACATGTTAATCAGAGTGTCGATGTTTTTTCTATATAAATAATATAAAATGTATAGTATTACGCGTTCACGGCAAAGCCGTCATTAAGAAGAATTTTGATTGTTTGTTTTCCCACATCTAGCTCTCCCGTTTTAATACTGACTGTATCATCGGACCATATTACCACCTCTGCTTCTGTCTCCCCAACGTAAACCCTGGGTTTATCCCCTAACTGAAAAGAGCCGGATATTGTCACGTTACCACCTGAAATATTATAAAAATATAAAATCTTCTATCAGAAAAACACTTGAATGTCTAAGACTGAAAACAATCATCATTTGATAAGACTGCATAAAATCAAAGATTATAACCGCCGGAAATTCTGGTTACAAAAATGTTGCTCAACCTTTTACCGATATTAAAATTTGAGGCCAGAAGGACAACTGGGTAAAAGTTCGATTAACGAATAGTAACTACCAAGTCTCTATATTGTTAACAGAACTAATGTCACTTCCTGGTTCAAAACAAAGTCCATACTTTTTGTTCAAAAGCATCAAAACTTATTTTTGTCTCATTATTATGGAGACGCAACGTTACGAGCACTGTCTTCTGCTCAACTTTATGACGTCGTTTAAAAGATTTACGTAAACTGCCGACATTTTTATACCTCTTCCAGTGAAACGCCCTAATTTAAAGAAGTATTTGATTGAATTTAATAACTAATTCATATATTGCACATAATTATATGGAAATTTTAGAAAGCACTCGATAGATGATGGTGCTATATACATTACCTCCCTTACTTAAACTACTGATAAAAATCCTAATACCTGTTACTTTTATCACATCTGGTACGACACTGGTTACTTTTGAAGTTTTTGACCAGTCATAGCGGTATGATGAATAGTGCAGAGTTCTTTCTGATGTAAATACCACGACATCAAAAGCGCCATCTGCTTCCTATAGTGTAAACATTCTTTAAATAATGCTTAGAAAGTCAATTACATTCAAAAGAAATATCTTGCCAAACACAAATTAAAATACATTTTAAGTTTAAAATGTTGCTCTGATGCTCTGACTTAGTGCTTTTCGTGTCAAATGAGTAAGCTGAATTATTATTTTACCACGGCAACTTGTACATTTGGGAGAAGGAGGCTTGTGTGAGGTTGGTCTTTGGCTAGCGGGTCTGACTCGTAGTCAATGTATTGCTGATAGGTATAGTTCCTATTTGTTCAAGTGAAGTAAAAGCCAAGTAGTTTTCATGGTTTTAAAAGAAATAATTTTCGAATGAGAACTTTAAAATTGACCAGTATTAAATTTAGATGAATCTCTTAAGATGTCCATAATTTCGAGATGCCAAAATTTATAGAGTCGAGAACTCAGATTGTCATATAATTACTTACAAATTACAAGAACAATACATACAGAAGCTGGAGTGCTGCATAAAAGGCTGTCGATCCTCCTGCTGATAATATCGCATTTCATGTTGTTTACTGACACCAAGGTGTCGTTGCGGAAGCCATAGCCACTAATTGTTAATATCGTTCCGCCTATATAAATAGATAAAAGCAATGAAAATCATGCCAGTCTTGGGGACCATTATTTAGAGCATAATTTGATCAGCAATGTATACACATCTTTATGACTAAAGCAGCATAAAATTAGTTGTTTTTCACCATGAGAAAAATCTAAAACTTAATTAAAAGTTAAAAGAAGAAACTAATCTCACCTCCTAAACTTCCGGATTCGGGATTCACTGAAACGATTTCTGAAGTGTATGTAAAAGTAAGGTCACCAACTGCGTATCCTTTTCCTTTGACGAATAGACTGACGTTATGACTTCCATATGGTCCTTGCCCTAGTTTACACTTTAGGACTGTAGGAGATACATTACTAACGTTGCAGGGAACCCCTATCGTCACGATGTTGTCCTCTAGATTCTCGCTGAAGCCCGTCCCAGAAATTTCAATAGTTTTGTTCAGCGAAGCAGCTCCTACAGTAAATATATCTATATTTATAACATAATAGAGGATTAACGGTAAGCCTCTAAGTCGGGGGAATGTGAGTTCTGCCCCTCACTTCTTCGACTTTAACTTGTTAACAGTGTTTCGGATTAGACAATAAACTAAATTTAATTTTAATTTAATTTGTTTGTGTGCCTTTCGTAATGGTGTTGTAAATCATGCCATAAGAGTATCCGTAACACTAGCTTCTGCAATATCCTTCTTTATATTAAAATTACCTTCGCAATTATGGAGGTTTTGCTCAAATGGATTTCCGTTATTGGCAGTAGGTAAAAGCGAACACACACACGTAGAATTTCTACACATGTTTTGCAGCGCTGCGCGTTATGGTTATACACTACTAATTCAATTTCCATAGACTTCCATTATAACCTTTCATCAATTTCTGAATTTACTATTGGGTCAAGCCCTTAAAATCATACAATTCTCAAGAGAACCAACCTAGACACACCATAAAATACCAATTCCACTATAGCATGACCAATAAACTTTTTCGGCATTTTAGCCAGAAGTGTATCACACCAGTCTCTGCGGAACTTTTGTTTACATTCTGTCAAAAATGATAGCTATTTTTAAAGTTGAATTTCACTTTTTTTCATTTTCAATTTCATATTTTTTGTATTCAAATTACTACAAAATCATTATATTTTCTCAAAATAATTTTCTTTTAAAAATATTTATTTTCATTTTCTACCAATCAGGCTTAACTTCCTGTAACTAGTCCGCAAATTCCCCGCACAAAGTTATTTAGAGGCCTGATCACAATTATTTAGTGGTGTATAACCTAAAACATGCATGTTTGACTTTTTGTTTTGACTATTTTCTATATTATCCAAATAAACAAACTATTCTGAATACAAAAATACCCTTGTTGTCTGTCATTCTCCCCAATTCAGCCCAAAGGCTTAATTCTTATACAAGCACTCACTGCTCATTTCCATGCAATTAAAGTACTATAGATTTTAATAGTGAAAAATGGTACCTAAAAATTCACAAAAATTTTAGTTTTCCCACAGATGTCTTAAAACTTGCATAATTAGATCTTAACATGTGTATCACAAGTTGCACTAATATATTTTGGCTTGGCCTTATTTTTCTTTTTTAAACAGCAATTTGTTTTACCCCACCCCCTACAAAAAATTGAAAATTTTAACATTTATCACCATTTTTGAGCTATTGTAAGACTGCGTTTATGAATATGAAACTGAATATAACTTCAAAACCTCAATAAATCAAACTTATATATGATTAAAAGCTATAAATGTGTGCTTCTGCAACTATAACTAAAAGCCATGCCTTAAATAGGAGGCTATACTTAACCAAATAGAGGCCAAAATGGAGCTACTAGGCAAATTTAAAACCATAAAGTGACTAACTTATGACACCAAATTACAAAAAAGCTGATAATTTTGCATGGAATATGTACAAATAGTAAAAATATGCAAAAATTCCTATGGCAGATACATCCATTTGCCTATGGTTACATCTGAGTATGGAAAATTCTGCATTAATGAGCTTTATTTGAGTAGTGCTGGTCTCCAACCCCTCAACTCTATCCATTACTGCTTTAAATCCTTTCTAAATGGCAATTATGTCTAGAAATACCACAAAAATGCTTAAATATCTGGTGATTTTTGTTGTCTGATAGTCAGTAGGCCTCTGGAAGTTGTCTGAATATCCATTACTCACAATTCTCAATCAAAGGGAGATAACTATTTTACCCACAATTGCTATATTTTACATATTATCTGTTAAATTTACAACTTTTTGATAAATTATAGACTTAGATTTTGTTTAAATGATGATTTATTACAACAATGACCAAATATGAGACTTGTTTAGACACTTTTAAACATACAGACTCACATTTTAATTCAACATTTGTGTCATTCATAAATCTAAAACAGAGCTGTGGGTTCCGCAAGGCCCCTAAGTTAACTCAAAAACAGCAATTCACTGATTTAAATGCATTTTGATACACACTAAAGGAATATTTTTTCAAATTAAGTTGACTATTTTTGCTAAAGTAAAGTTAGCTACTTACAAATTTGCATCTTATAAGGTCATATTGGCCAAAAATTTCCTTCATCTTTACTAACTTCTAATTGTTACAATAAAGCCGACAACTAAAATTGAGCCAAAACTTTCCCCTTTTACGCGTAAATTAGGAACAAATGTTCATTCACGACATATTTTCTAACACAAATATGCCACATGCAGGCTCATAATGAGAAAAAATATAAAAAGAAGTCCCTCTCTGTATTGCACCCCCATCTCTCAATTTATAAATAAGCAAAATGTGCCTATTTCAGTATTCAGTCAGATCAAATGATCAAATTCTATTTTAAATATGGCGCCTTGTGAAGATGGTCCATTTACTTTCACTTTCATATTTAGGTTATACACTACTCATTCAATTTCCATAGACTTCCATTATAACCTTTCATCAATTTCTGAATTTACTATTGGGTCAAGCCCTTAAAATCATACAATTCTCAAGAGAACCAACCGAGACACACCATAAAATACCAATTCCACCATAGCATGACCGATAAACTTTTTCGGCATTTTAGCCAGAATTATATCACCCCAGTCTCTGCGGAACTTTTGTTTACATTCTGTCAAAAATGATAGCTATTTTTAAAGTTGAATTTCACTTTTTTTTCATTATCAATTTCATATTATTTGTATTCAAATTACTACAAAATCATTATATTTTCTCAAAATAATTTTCTTTTAAAAATATTTATTTTCATTTTCTACCAATCAGGCTTAACTTCCTGTAACTAGTCCGCAAATTCCCTGCACAAAATTTAGAGGCCTGATCACAATTATTTAGTGGTGTATAACCTTATCAAATACTGTACATCCTAAAAGTCGATATGTAAAAAACAAAAACCAATCAACTGCCAAAAGACGAAATGTCTATTAAAGGTCAACAATATTTCAATTTATCGTTATAAACGGACAATTATTTTATGTCAATCTAGTTTTTGAAGCTCTAACATCGACAAACGCCAGCTTTTTATAATTTATCATTACAAAATCACTAAATGACAAACGTATTGTTTAAAATTCTTATAATGACCTGAACAAAAAAAGTTAAATTTGCATACTATGAAAGAAACGGCCACATAAAACATCAAATTTTAATAAATGCAATACATTTCGTTTTATTCTGTAGGTAAACTAGAAAGTCACTAACCTGATTCCGGCAAAATAGAAAACACAACCGGAGTAGCTTCTGAACTCCACTCGAACGAGCAGTCTCCTGTACACATGGTTGGTATGTCATTTATAAACAGTCTAACTTGGGGAACCTCATGTACCGTGGTCAGATATTCTCCTGTCAATGGTTCATAGAAAAGACCGCCATCCTTATTTGTGATTACCCGGGCATTTGCGTTTGGCTCAGACAGCATACTGTCATTCACCTACAATAACCAAGAAAATAAGATATTCAATACGAAATATGATGGTTAACTTTTAAGGGCATATTCAGAGTTAGTTTATGAAAGTTTAGATACCTTCCACTTTGATAAAGATAAAAAGAAAGGATCTGCGACCAAACTGGCACAGTTTATAAATTACTTGGGGATAAATACCACCTGCAAATATGTTACGTATATTATCCAAAAATAAATATTCTTGATTTATGTAATTCTTGATCCATCAACATGATAGTGTAATTACTATACGCCCAGTCCGGTTATTTCTGGATCACACCTCTCAAATAAACTTTTATTTGAAACAAAGTTGAATATGCTTATCAGGAATAGCTACATTAACGAGCATAGTCTCTCCAACCATAAATAAGATAGAAATTATAAGATAATTATGTCCCTGATACACTGAGCAAAAAAAATTATCCTCCTTTCTACCTGCAATTTTCCAAAATTCGAAAATAATAAATTTTAAAACAAAATTCTTTCTTTGGAAAACCTTGCATTTCTGAAAAAAAAATGCAAATTAATAAAAGTGTTCTTGAAAATCTGCAGTCACAACTAAGTAATGTTTTCTTTGTTATCATAAGTAGGGTTGCAGAAAGAAGTCAGTGGTACAGGAAAATATTCACATTTATTAAAAATCAATTGATCAAGTTCTGATAGTCAAAAAATATATTTAAAATAACAACGCTAGAAATCCAACCATTTCCAAATTCTTTAAAAAAATGTTATTCGATGGAAAGCTACTCAGTTGCTGGTGTAAAAGATTACCTTCATGATCAAATGAACTTAAAAACAGCTGAGATTAACTAAATAAAACAGCATTCAAAGCGTTATCATTAAATGAAAATACCTTAAAGAGAACATAAGCAAGTGTATACTTGTTTTTCTCAGTATATCTGAGGACGCAGCAAATGTAGTTAACAAGTTAACAGATACGGAAGCCGAAGGATAACACTTGCCCCGTCAGTTTCTCGAATGAACATAAACGAACAACTTGCTAGGTGAAAAAGTTTAATATCTTAAGTAGTTTATAAGTAACGGACTCAGTGCATAAAACATTCACGCAAAATTGAAGTAAATTAGTGACTTAACATACTGTGATCTCCGGTATATCGCCAGGCAGTGTCAGAAAAGTGATAACAAATTCGATATGTTCTCGATTGTTTGCACGTGTTTCCTTTTTCTGAATGTTCAGGTCTCCAATTCCTTCTATATACTGTAGTTCGTCCTTAAAAACAGCTGCAGGTTGTGCTATATTCAAACCTGTTTTGTAAGAAAGAGTACATTTAGTTAGAACTTTCACTATTGAAATAAAACGATTGTTTTATTCGAAAATGTGTTCTGAAAAGTTTAACCAGAGAACATGATCGGCGGATAAAGGGTATGAACCTTTTAGTAACCAATAGATGTTCAAGTCTGCAAAATAATATTTTCCTCAAAACTCCTTTATCCAACGTCAACAAACATCATCTTACACACAGTAATCGAAATTAATTAATGCAAACTTATTTAGTGCACTACGATTGTCACAGTGAAACTTTTTCCCAACTAATATTATTCATGGTCAACGGCTGCTTCTTGGGTTGAAATTAGTACTTACGTCGCGAGGGGATCTAAATAAAATATTGACTCATGAATAAATTCAGTCGTTTTATTTAATTTCTATTATGTATATCAAGCAAGCTAAATCAACATTTATTTAAACTGAAATCATGATTGTTGTTTCTTATCAAAATAAGTGTCTCGGGTAAAACGAACCTGTTTTAGTTTTTCCGTTAAATGTTATATCGATGAACCCTGCTACTGGTTGGGACGCTGCCGATATTCTTGTGACATTCAGAAATACTAGACCACCACTGTTATTGAGAATGAAGGAAGCATTGTTTCTGAAGTAGCTGTCAAATTTCCCAGATACACTCGATACTGCCTCAAATGGACTCTCTGTAGTTGTTGCTGGATCTTCATTAGATGTAGTAGTAAACGACTCATTCTCTGTGGTTGTATCTACCGTAGCCGTTGTTGTGGATTCCGTATCGATCCAAGAAGTAGATGCAGTGTAAGCAGTTGATGTGTCGTCAGTTGATGATGCTGTTGACACGCTTGTAACTGAAACTCTATCAGACGTACTACCTGTAGTTTCACCCGCATGGAATGGAATCGATGTGGTCTTTTCACTTTCTGTGGTATTGTCTGATATAATAATAAAGGATTCCTCCATTTCAGCCCAAGAAGATGCAGCAGCAGCAGCCGCAGCTGATATGTCTTCAGGTGTCTAAACAAAACGAGTAAATATTTTTTGTAATGGAGGACAAACCGACAAGAAATAAATATAATAATACGAACAGTGTTTTCCCGGAAGCCCGCTTATAATGAATTTGATCTATAACACTTTGAAATAATTTTTGCTTGCGAATATTTTTCTTAGAAAATATCACGTCTACAGTCGTTTCATATCTTAACATTTTATAATTGCAATGGATAATTTGGTGTTTTAGTTAATTTTTATTACCCGGGGATTTTTTACAGAAAGCTACGGATATTTTTATACATTTTACTTTTTATGAAATAATGTGACCGTTATATCTAATACTCACATAAAAGTCATTTACAAATTAATGTTATATTGTACTTTAAAACACCCGTTTGTGCCAATCCGGACTTGAAAGTTTAAGCGTCGAGACTAAATTGTTAAACAAGGCTGTGTTCTTTCCAAATGTCAATAATAATATGAATAATTGAACTTATCTAGACTTTGGTAAAAAGCAAAGCAATTCAAATTTCTTTTGTTGGCATAAACTGGCATCAGTAATATAATAGAGCTTTCCGCATTATTTTGCGATAGTTTTTATGGTTCAGTATGTATTTTCTGAGCGGCTCAGTATGTAACTGAAAGTTTTAAGTAATATCGTTTTGAGATGTTACCAACGTCTTCCACACAAAGTATTTGCTTTGTCGATAAAATTGAGAAAATATATAAATTAATGGGTAAAACATTAAACCAAGCAAATCTGTGTCCTCTGGGATTTGAGCCAAGTAATTAAACTTTACTGTAGATAAGATGAGCCGTAATATATACTACTCAAAATTTGGAAAAGGTCATTTATAATTATTGTCTGTAATTATTTTTAATTAGATTACCATTTTAAACAGTTTATGATGAATAAGGTTTAGTTGTGCTGTTGTTGTTTTTTCGAAACAAAAAAAGATAATTTAATCATCTGAATTGAATTATTGCACTGAAACATGAGTGCAGAATCATCAAAGCGGGAAAAAACAGACCACATGTAGTGGCCCGTATCAAATTATGAGATATTACTGTAGTATATATATTTATACCTTTCCGTTAACTAACTCAAAAAGTGGAAACTTGTTGCTGCCAGTGTTCTGTACAAAAGTCACCTCATACACGTTTACTGACGTCGCAATCACCGATATACTGCTAATTTTAGCAGCGATTTGTACTAGTGGGGCCAACCTCCGTAAATGTGAGCCTGTAAAATATCCGTATACAATTACAAGCCTTGCAATGCATGTGTTATAACGGACTCGAATAACTTGCCTTGGCCCTCACACCGACGTGAAATGGAAGAGGCGAGGAGAGAAGTCAACTGAATTATAAATATTAATGTTTAATTTGTAAAGTAATTTCGAAATTTTATCACACAATATCGATCGCCAATGTTCGGATCTATGTAAAATTAAATACATGTAGTAACTGTTACAAACCTTTATCAGAAGTCGTAGGTCTACTGCCGATGTAAACGGAATCAACAAACCGAGTACCAGAAACCGAACTCAAGGAAACTTTGTGTAAAAGGTGGTTAAATCCATCTGGGCTTTTCTCAAATACACTTTGATACATGTCAACGCATGTATACCGCCACTCGTCAGAACTATATTTATAAAAAATATGATATATTCACTCCCTTGATTGTGTTACCGACTCGCCGTTTTGCAATACCGTGTAGGCAATACAGCAATTTGAACAAGAAGAAATCATAACATAACTTGCGTACACATTTTTTTATGTTTTATGTTTTCGGTTTTTTAGTCTTGAAAAGATTTTCTTCAGCCGAGTTTTATTTTCTCATTGGAATCGAAGTCAACCAAGCGTCAAACAAATACATATAAAATCATAGTTATTAACTATTATTTAGCCCCAAATCAATTTATATGTTTTGTATTTTTTAGAAAAAATATTTTTGATGATATTAAAGCTTGACAATTAGATGACAGTTATTTAGAAAGGCACTTACGACATGTAAGAAAATACATTTTTAACTGTAACCGACATCTTTTTCAAATTGAAGAAGTCATCGTAAAAACTGAAGTCAATTGTTAAGCTGTTGTGGAATATTCCTTTGTATCCAAAGCACAACTGAAATAAATTTAAATTGCTTTTGATTAGCATTTGTTCAGTGCATAGTATTTTAATTTTACATAACATGAGCTCTTGAACTGGAATTTTTAAATCGCAAATCAGTGTAAGGATGTTAGAAAATTTGCTATTATAATAATGTAAGCAAAAGACATTGAATTAATGATTTATAATAAATAAACGTTTTGCTAAACACAGTGCAAATATAGCCTTATTCGTACGAAGCAGTTCTACGTTTAGAAAATAAAAAAAACCCCGAAAACTAATGTTTATAGTCAATTAAAATTGTATTATACGTACATTTTAGTAAGAAAGAAAATAATTTTTAAAGTACAGTGCAGTATGGTGACCTGTGCATATAAAACGACAGTTCCTCGTTCAATAAGCGTTTAAAAAAATCAAAGCACCGACTTATTCGGTTTGTTTGTCATCTAATAGTGAATACGTATATTATTAAATAAGACTTAAACTTTTGTTTAATCTGTTGTAGAATTAAACATAGATGTACTCTGTTAATCTTCCTAAATGTTTACTTACCATTCTGTTGTAAAAGAGACCGATTGAACCATCTTTATTAGAATACAAAACTGTCGGATTTACAAGCATCCGTTTTCCACAGAAAGGCTCCTGGTTAGCACTTCCTAATGAACCACTAGTCTCAAAATCTTCGTAGTACACAGCGTCTTTGCCGAAAGTACTTGGGCATTTGGCTCTGTATAGCATGTCTTTCACCAAAGTTTCAAGCTAATTAACGGAAAATGGAAGTCTATATATATAATTTTTATTATATATAATAAAAACAGCCGCCTTAAATTATCATTAAAAGGCAAACAAAATAGCACAACTTTATTAAATTTTGATTATGAGCCGCTAAACAATACACTTGTCGCTATAGCAACAAGCTATGAGGAATGCAAAAATATTGAGAGTAAAAATTTTACATCATCAGTCCCGTTATTTCTGGATCACCCCTATTATGCTACACAGTATAAATGAAGTTTTCTAATATTAGAATAAATTTTAGATTTTGGAACAACAAGATAAAGTTATTTCATTTGTGATCGATTCGAATAATAACTATATTAACAATGTGTGAAGATAAGTCACTTATTTTCATAAACATAACATGCTTTTGATGTTCTTCTATGTATTATATGCCCACTTAAATGCATCTCTAGGCTTGAACAACTCTCACGATCAAGCTATGGTTTATGTAATAAAAACAACTAAGAAATTTATAAATACACGAGATATGTTTAATACAACTTCAAAGAAATTGGTTTAAGACCAAATACTCTATTGGTTCCATGGCGGTAACACCAATGGTTCTCTGTTTCGTTAATACTTATAATAAACATGTTTTCTCTCTACTTTTTCGCTGCGTGGGAAGACTATGTTTTCTGAGTGTGCCAATACCTGATATGCATATTTCACTTTTTTAATCGAAAAACAGATTTACTATATTGTTTACCTGATTTGCATTCAAATGAGACACAGAAAATGGTTCAGATATTCTGCCATCAAGCTTTAGAGCGACAGTGTCGAGATCGGGTACACCGTGTATTTCCTCTATTATCTTGCATTTGACAGGAAACATGCTTTCCGCCGCAATTACATCTAAGTTTGGGAAATCTCCTATAAATATTGTTGTGAGCTAGTACATTTTCTTTTGAAATAATATTAAAAATTAAACGCTCTCTGCCTGTTAGAAATGTGTATCCTCCTTTTTTCAATAAGCAGAATAACAAGATTCAAGAAAGTTATTAAGAAGTTTCCGGCTTTACACATTTCATTATTAAGGATAAATTCCATTGGCGGCGATAACTTCTTAGTTTCGACTGTGCATGAACATGATATTATATGTAACAATAGTATGGGGATAGTTGACAATTTTTCTATTCGAATATTGTTCAAATCCTAATGATTCTGTTATCTATCATACCTAATTTTCTTGTTTTATGTTATTATAATTTGGTTTTATATTTTGAAAACCCCTTAAGTTTTCTTTTCATTAATCTGACTTAAGCATAAAACAAAGCCAAACAAAGAAAATCTCCTGGTTCATGCCACAAGACTGACCTGTAAAAATTGTTAACACAATCAGTTTTAACTATAAATACCGTTTTGTGTTCAAAATAGTGTTGGTTAACACATGGCAAAAACTCCAAGAGTTACGTTAGAATATGTGTGCGATGTTTGTGCAATGTAATTAAATGTATGCCCTGTCATTTTGGAACCTTCTAAAGCATTTTTGTTGCTTTATTTTATTAAATAACAACTAAACATATCGCTCTTGTGATGTGCAATCTATACTTAAGACATTTGCATAATTTGAATAGTTTTCAAAGTTTCTACTAAAATCGTTAAAGTAAAATGGCTTACAACGAAAAGGACATGTGTTAAATCTGTTAAAGGAAACAAAATTAAACGTATTGCAATAAATGTGTGGTTTGGCGTGTAATATGAAAATACCGATACTTATATTGACTAGCAAGCAATTAGCATTCAGCTTTTTTTCTTAAAAATTAACATGGTTAAATATGATTGAAATAAAAATGTATACCTCTGTTTGAAATAAAAGTAATCCGTATATACTTTTCAGTTTGATTTGTTTCTATCATAACAGATTCGCTCGCAGTCCAAATTGGTAACTCCAGAAGAGCTTCTTGTATGCGTTTCTCGGTCATTTCTAGCGAGATGGGTTCTACAACAGCAATTCAAACCCAGCAGTTATATGAAAGACAGTTAGTAGATTAACATTTTAACAGCAAATTATTTAACAAGGAATCTATGTATAACGTTAGGTTAAGTTTTAGATTACCGAATGTGAAAAAAGAATATTGACAAAATATAAATTCACATATATACGCCGATTATCTTATGAACACTTCTAGTAGCAAATGATTGTTGTTGAGGTACAACTCTTTTTGAAAGATAATCAAAACAATTATAAACCTATAAATATTATTTTCCGAGATAGAGGTTTGAACACGGGAAGAATTTCAAAAGTTTTTCTGGAAAATTACAACTTAATTCTTTCTGTTATGTACGTAAAACGACACATTCTTAATTAGTGTAAATTTCAGTATTCATTCATATTCCTTATTATAACGTAATCGTTTTTTTTGTATCACTTGCCTGTGTAAACACCAAACAGTCCCAGTCGAAACTGTACAAGTTTGGTGAACTTGAGCTTTTGTACTTCATACACTGCTTCCATCCTACCCAAAGTATTGAACTCTAGTTCCTGTAAAAATCAATTACAGCGCGTATAACATTTAAGTACATTAATGTTTGGCCCTCGTGTAGAGAAATATTTGTATGATGAGGAATTAGCTATAGCATAACAGTCCCGTTAAACACCTTCTTCCAGGAAATAACTACAAAGAAGCAAGTGCAAGAAATATAATATGAATTTGCACATTAAAATTTCATAGACCTAGTAAGTTGTCAACAAGTCTAAGTAGCTAGATTATTTAAATAAAATCTGAAAGTATAAGTTTTAATTTCAGGATGCTTTAATGTATATATTATATTATAAAATACGTGCAAACCTGATATGTATATGATGATCTTAATACATGTAATACCAGTGGACCACAGAAGTTTGTTGTTACCTGTAGACCTGAACATGTATTAGGGTCGCATCCTTGATATGACATATTATGACAACACCTAAGGCTCCATCATTAAGTAGTTTGATTGATTCGACAGATTTTATAAAAAGGTCACCGCGACCTTAGACTTTATCCTCAAAACCAAGCAATCAAAACCTTGCCATGACCAACCAGTTTATTTAGCTCAAATCACCTGTCATATCGCTACTCTCGTTATAGCAACTTATTGTTTTCCCCTCGTTTTTATTCTGAATATATGCCATCGATCATCAAACAAACCATCCAATACAGTTTAGTTTAATGTCCACAAAATGTTCAAATTGCATACCTGAATTTCATTGTGAATGGAATTTGTTATGCTGATTGTTTGTTGTTCTTGTTCCGCAGATGGTGTCGTTGATGCCGTAAACATTGTGTTTAAGAATTTAACTTTCACGTAAATATAGTGTACATTACTGTAATCTGTTTGCAGTACTTGAAGTAAATATCTAAAATATAGCGTTAAAAGTTGTTAACCTTAATACAGTATCTTTGAAACAGCACATTTTCAAATAGGATGAACGGTTTCGTTTAGATTTATTTTCACAAATTATGCAAAATTTAACAATAAGATTATGAGTGAAACTCAACCCGCAGTTTTGACTTCAATACTTATTATAACATATTAAATTTAGCTTAATAACATTAGAAAATGAAACCAAATAAA
Organism: Corbicula japonica; assembly: GCA_038501625.1. Taxonomy (NCBI): domain Eukaryota; kingdom Metazoa; phylum Mollusca; class Bivalvia; order Venerida; family Cyrenidae; genus Corbicula; species Corbicula japonica. Next base: position 26,467 of record JAZAYU010001222.1, on the reverse strand, counting down.
ACTCGTACCAATAATTCTATTTCGGAACATGTTTAAAATAGTGTAAACTAAAGAGGTATAATTAAAGAGAATATCAACTCATAACATATTCTGCTAATATTCAAAAAGATGAAAAGGGAACTTTGAAAGCCACCGAACACAAAAAATATGAAAATACTGCAGGCTCGGTTTGAATGAGCCTATTCATGGGCAGTAAGCGGGAATGCATATTACTGCCCACGCCGCTTAGACCCGGGTAGGGCGCACCTCAATATTTACACCAATAAACAGAACAGTTTCAATCCATCCCAAACGATGGTATGCATATGGATGTGATCAAGGTATAAGTTTTACCTAAACATGTGTAATAACCCTAGTTATTGACTAAACAAAATATTTGACATGATCTTTATCATCTCACTTTACAGCCTTCGGATAAAGTGTTAATTTGCTAGACTATCATTAAGAGGTCGCAAACATTGCAAATGGCGAAAACTGGCTAAAATTTCAAAAATGAATTTTGGGGGAAATACTTACTGCCACCTAGATTTTAGTAAAGAAATGTATTTAGCTATGGATGTAGTTAATGTTTGCAAGCTCAATTTAGTGTAATTCATGTTCTAATTACCATGTTCTATAGATTTCTACTTTCGGTTTGAACCAGGAAGTAAGTTTTCCTTGAATTTCTTGAAAACCCTAACATTATTTTGACGAATTGGCACTAAACATTGTAGACCAGCAAATACTTATTTCAGGTATGAGTTGGTTTGGTATATTGTCCATGAATTTCAGAGTTCTCATGCATACGGTTTTTCTTTTGTTTTAGTATGTGCCTGGTAATTAGAACATGAATTAAGACTAAATTGAGCTTGCAAACATTAACTACATCCTTAGCTAAATACATTTCTTTACTAAAATCTGGGTGGCAATAAGTAATTTCCCCAAAATTCATTATTAAAATTTTAGCCTGTTTTCGCCATTTGCAATGTTTGCGACGCCTTAAAAATCGCAATAACATGTTAAATTGGCATAAAATAACCCAAGGATTGTACCGATGACAACGGTTTTAGATGTATTTTAAATTAGTAAGTATATAACCAATTGCCATGTTCTCATACATACCTTCTATCTTTATCTAAATGTAATCTCTTGGTTTCAATCCAAAAGCTGTTGGCAGCAAACAAAGTCAATGGCATCTGGATAATGAAAGGCAAATTAAAGTTTTAATAGAAGCTTAGTACCATTTTAAAAATTATTTTGACTTTAAATACCATTTATATTTTGATTATCTTAAGGACAGAGTAGAAATTGTATTCAAAACAAATACTTTCATTTCTAGCAAAACAATATTAGAACGTGTTAAAAGCAGTCCCCTGAAAGAATTTCATAATAACATACTACAGATGGGTAAAAGTTGTATATGTGCAGAAGCCTAAGACAATCCTTTAAGGAAAACTATAAAATCTCTGTCCTGCAATGATAGAAATTGTAAACCATACCCCGTCGAATAAAAGTTGCACAGATCCAGTTGACTTTAAGAAAATCTGATAATCTCCAGTATGCGGCGGATTATAGAAGGTGTTCATCTTGCTGGCAAAATATTGCCAACCGGTGTTTATCGTAAACCTTGTCTCGTCAAGCGTTTCAAAATGATACCCTTGTACTTTATCAGTGAGATTTAGAAAACCGTCAATGTCACTGATTGGGGATTTCAAATTTGTCCAGTATTCCAGGTTTATACCGCGATTCCCTGCATAATGACGTCTTGACTCTTGCGGTGCAGACGCCACGGTGCATTCAATATGAGAATCTGGCACAACGGCTGTGATTTCACAAACCGTATCTGAAAGTAGAAAATGACTATTACTGTTTAGATAGCTGCTGAACCAATAAATTTGAATCACCATATTAAATTTTTATTCACCATCAATTGGAAGTGAATCACAGGATCTAGCAAGAGAAGACCCGCATATTTTCAGTACGTTCCGCTTTGATGATTTTGCAGTGTTATCGGCCTTTGAATTACTGTAAAGTAAAGTTATGGTAGCATAGGAGCACTGCTCGTGGCCGGCTAGTTTTGCTTTAACGTTTATCTGTTAGAATTCAATAATGCCTCATGGGAAGCGCCATAATCAACAGGAGATTGCATAGTATTTTCACAGATGTATAGGCATTTGATTTTTTAAAGGTATGACATAATACTATTTATGTTTAGGTTGTTACTACGCAACCCAATGTCGAATATAATGGCACTTATGAGATGTCTCAGTAGCATGCGGCGAGGTGAATAAAACAGCACGGTCGGCTGGTTTTTGTTGTTGTTGTTGTGTTTTCAAAATTAAGACCCTTTTGGATTTCTTCATGGTACAAAAATAGCACAATATTTATCCGCGACATTTCTTAGTAAACCACTAGTTGAAATTCAAATCAAGTTAACGCGAAGCTTTTTATAAGATAATCAGTTTGTAACTGGAACTTTGGTTATGCTTATATAGCATATTATAGCGCCATTCCAAGCAGCATTGTTTCTCCGCCATATTCAACGAATTGTACATACCGTTAACCATGGAACGGTATTAATCTAAAAATTTCATGTCACTTCTTCGTTGGTGGTGGTTCAAAGTTGGTACTGTTAACATAATAAGATGCGGTAAAAATAATACTGCTTACACCATAATATCCCCAGATTGACCGCAGCTTTTTATGTAAACAGTACCAATTTTGAACCAATCGTTGGTCTCCAGATAAAAGAATGAGTTGGCCCTAAACGTGAAAAACAATGAGCGGAACCAACGAAGGCGTGACATGAAATCTTAATATTTATAAATGTATCTCAGCAACACATCGTTGTTGGATATATTGATCATTTTTGCTAATATGATCTACAGTATTGGGGTAGAATCAAAGTGTTTTTACCGGCAACATTTACTTGTGTTTATCTTGTGTGTGCTATTCACAATGCAATATTATACTTAGTATTCAGAATAATGTTTCTATTGATGTGGCCAACATTTTTTATTTTGAAAATAACCCAATTTTTTAAAAGAACTCTGTCAAAGTTTGTGCATTACTCCATCTATACAGCATGTTTGCGTCCATTTAAAAGTTTCCGTTTCATCTATTTCAGATTTGAATTAAAACGTGTATTTACGACTAATGTGGACAAGTTAACATGCTTTAATGTTCTGCGGCTCTATGGTGTTAACTATTAAAATGATAAGATAAAATCTGGATGATACGTAATAAAGGGATTATTTTGTAATCACAGCTTTCATAAAATTATATGGTTATTTATAATGGCGATTTAATTTGTAATGACCCTTCTACAATTATTGGTAAAACGACCGATTTTTGTAAATGATCTCAAAAAATTTAACCTATCAGTTTTAAACAAATTGTTACAAAATAAGTTCTACCTTCTATGTAAGCTTTTCGTTTCACGCACGATTCCTTGTCATCAAAATAATGTCCATAAATGCGTAGAGACAGGCCTCCAGCCATACTTCCATAATGTGCACTGATGTTGGTTATATCTGAAAAAATACGACAGACACAACTGCTCCTTGATATGATTTCAATTTTTTAACTATTAATTTAAAAAATAAATTTCGCAATTGGTAACAAAATATATGTTTACATGTGAGATATATCTGCCATAGAAGTTTACTCACCGCACCCAAAGATGCGTTATAATAAAAATAATTACCTGTATATTGTTGAAACATGTAAAGCTGGTCATTGTGAGATATTCTGTACATTGCAGGTTGAGCCAAAGACCTAAAATATAGCCAATCAAGAATACGCTTAAGGTAACTGTTTTGCAATAAAAATACAACGGTTGTACAGGCAAAAAAGAAATTTCATGAAGTTTTGGCTGCCTTGAATATTTATGTTATATACGGTAATGAACAGTTGTTTCCAAGTAATGAATTTTGCATAAAATGAGAGACTGTATGCTTGCAAAGCAAATAAGGGACTTAAAATTGGCTTTGTCATTAGTTTTATGTAATATATCAGGTTGAAGTATACGAAGGTTTGTTTCTATACGAACGTGACCTTGCCTTGTTGAGTATTACTATTAACCCCCATAAGAATTTTGTTTCAAGTTTCTTTTCATAGCTGTTATATAAAAAATATTTTAGTTTGGATTGTATCGAACATTACACAGAAAACGCAGTCAAAAGAAGTTAGAGTTAGAGTTAGAGTTTAAGAGAAGCAATGCAGCAGCGGCTAGTCTGAAGCTTTGCTTCTTACGTACGTGAAATAAAATAAATGATCAAAGCCCTTGGTGTGGATAGAAGTGGTTAGGATGTTTGATAATCTTATTTTTTATATCTAACGCAGCTTCAGTGATAATATTATTACACCACTCCTATCAACAAAGGGAAATTTCACTGCTTTTACATTTAATGTAAAAATTAGTAACAAAGTGTCCTTCACCTCTCGACAATCTCTATAACAAGCTTATGCTTAAATGCACACTGACAACACAAAGATAATTTAGCAAAATAAGTAATATATAAAATTTAACGATAAGTTAATGAATATCCGGATTCCAAATTCGATCCGGATATCCGGTGATCCGAACGGATATCCGGATATTCGGATATCCGTTGACATCTCTTATTTAAACCGATGTTCATTATATAAATGTGCCGCCTAGCTAAGAAAGGAGACAAACTTTAAGGGCGTTCGATAGACTTTTGAATATAAACATTAAATTACAGATTAATTATATTTCATAACATTTTCTCTCAGGAAAAAACATAAAATAATAAACAGTCATAAAATATATAAAATAATGTTACATTTACCTTCCGAATGGTGTTTCAACAATAAAACTTGCGTTGTAAAATCCTGAAAGAAAAGACAATTGCCTTTTAAATCGTTTGCTATATTTTTAAAGTAAATACATGTCAAATAACGATTTGTAATAAAGTAAGACGGTGTCCAACTCAGTCATATTCTTTGAAAAAATGTTTTGCGAAGACCAAATATGTCATCTTTCTAGTCTTATTTTTGCATCGGTAAGGTAAATAATTAAAAAAACTTGATAGTTTGGAAACTTATGCAACAAGGTGGACAGCAACCTTACTGACAATATTGCAAAAGCTAAATTTAGTGACAGTTTTACTTCCTTTTTACGGAAAAAATATAAACTTCGATTTTAAAAGTTGATTAAACTGAACTTTTTTCATAAAGAATACAAAGAATTTAAAGCAGACATCATTTATCAATGAATATAATTGAGTTTAGATCTTATGTTTTTATTATAGTTATGTGTCTTTGTTGTTTTGTTTTGTTTGTTGGTTTTTTTTTCAAAATTTAATATACCCATATATAATATCATCCCACAGGAAAATTGTTAAAACATGTGAATATATTGTTTTATAGAATTCTAATCAGGTGCATAAGAAAACATAAAACTAATAACTAGCATGTACCAAAATAGTGTTTGTGCTTAGCAAACTGACAAGTATATTGTGTTACCGTGATCATAATAAATGATATATCGAATGATAATTTAGTAACTTACCCACTGATGTTCCCTTGATTTTGCATGTCAAAGTTCCATAATTATTCCTATTTACTTGGAGATTATACCTAAAATGAGAATGTTTCCATGGCAGTTCTATTTCAGTTTTGAAAATTCGAGAGAAAAAAGCAATAAACACATTGGTTATCGTTAGTCACGGTCGTTGCAAAAATGAACTATATAAAATATTCTTATATCAAATTGTTAAACGGTCTATACTGCTCTATATTTCATTCGAATATAGACAGAACTACGAGTCTACGATAAAGCTAATTGAAAAGAATTACAAAGCCCTTTGTTCTTCATCTGTCTCCAGATCACAGTGGTGTGGTCCAACAAACACCCTGGAAGGAAATAAAACATTATATGCAAGCACTGGATAAAAGTTATTGTTACGCAAGCTTAAAAAATCAGTCTCATTAATGAAATTGTTTTAGTGAAGTGCACATAACAAATTGTAATATACGCACGCTAGGGCAATCCACACGCGCAAAATACACTCAAAAAAGTTCTAATTGGTCACTTTTTGTTCGTATTTTATCATTAGAAAAGCATTGAATTCACTCTTTATTTATGATTATATGCCAACAACAGTCTTCAACTTAAACTTTAATCTTGTAATAATTGACTTTGGAACGGTTTGGTGAGAGTTATTCTTAATTTATCTAAAAATGCATTTCTTGCATAAAAAGGTCAAACAAACAGAAATTTGCTATAAATTTCTTGTTTTGTTTAAATAGGAACCCTCATTAGTAGGGAAAACATAAACACTTATTAATCAACAGCACATTTGTTTAAAAAAAAACCTTCAAAGTATCCAATTTTAAAATTACCTCCCTTTTAGGTTAAAGACTGTTCTAATTTTGACCCTGCGGTGTAAATAAAATGGTATTGGATTCATTTAAGAAAACAATCAATAAAGATTAAAAAGACATTAGAGAATTGATTTCAAGACAAAGCAGTTCTTTCCACAACCTCTCTTGACGTAGGGAAGAAACGAAACAAGCATACATTGTAAACAAATACAATTGATGACCAATTAGAACTTTTGTTGAGTGTACAACCTTGATCCGGATACTCATTAAACAGTATTTTAGTTTTAATTAGATATAGATTTGTCACCTCACAATGCTTTCAGAGCGTCCGTTAGATGCTGCTGCGAGTTGACTTCCGTATCTATCTGTGAACAACGTCCCTGTCATCGTTATTATGTTTCCTTCAGATAAAAAAAACAAATGTAAATATATCTGTATAACATACCTGGATAAGTTTTCAATAACAATACGTATAAATACTAACATCTTCTAAACATTTTTCCAACAGACAGAACTTATGGCATTGCTATATATTTATCTTTAATACGTTTTAAAATACGTTTAATTACCAGGTTCTCCATATTCGTTATGAGTCAGAATGGCAAGGGCAATCTAAACATACTTTTAACAATGCATTTAATTTTATGCAAATTTTTAATTTACCAAATTAATAATGACGCCAGACTCTAGGATTCGGAGCGCTCTGCTACAAAACGAAAGTCGGAGACCACGAACTATCGTAAGCTTCAGTGAAAGCATACCACATAATATAATGTTTTATGAATTTTAAATGTGCCAAAAGTGATATAATGCAGCCTTAAAATTTCCGAATTCTCTGAACTTCCCTCTTTGCTGAGAATAGGAGTGTAGTCTTCAGCTAAATTCACTACTGATATATTTTTTTCGCAAATTATCTCATCTAGGTCGTTTAATTAAATTACAAAAAAAAATAACAGTTCAAATAAAAGTAAAACCTTAACTTTCCAGAAAATGATAATCCATGCAGGAATGAAAGACTGGCCCCTATAAGCATCTAAATGTTAAAATACATGCTTCATTTCAATCATACGCATACTTTGATGTTTAAAAAGTGAGATTACTACCTGGCATTCCCGACTGTGTTGAAATGGTAGATATATATGGCGTGTTACCATTCGTTGGCTGCAATGATAAATCAGCAGAAAACTTGATAGACCGTTATTTCAAGATGTTCGAATCTGACAGAATGTTATTCCTAAATGTGTATAGCCAGAATATTCTCAAATGAATTAAACTCAATTATACTTAATCGACGCACATTTCATCGATTATAATTACAACAGTAAATCAAAGGACTGGAGGTACTGATGGGTCGGCCATCAAATCACAATTGAAAAGCAATGGATTTTTGGGTTTGATTAAGTTGGACCAGAAATAAACTTTCGTCTCAAAAACGGGGAACAGTTTACTTTATGTCCTCTGAGACATAGATCTTCGACCCCAAAAACAATTAATGTCCAATTAGCAAGTCAAGACAAATACTGTTATCAAGTTTGCAGACGCGGTGACATTGAAGGCGAACCTGGTGGTAGGACAATATGTCTAAAGACATAATTAGAATATGATTGGACTTGTAGACGATAATATGAAATTGACCAATCAAAATTAAGAGAAGGATATCATACTTCATAGGTCATATGGTCAACAGTGAACAAAGCTTGTCAAAGTTCTCAAACACAACGCTTTATTTAAAGGTATTACTCCTTTCACCCTTGCATTTTGCATTTAGACAGACTTTTTAATTTTTCATTTTATCAATGCGAGTGCAATGACAAATGGAATATTACCTTAATGGCATGTATACTTTTGTAAAGTTTGGAAGAATCCTGTGAGCAGTTGTTTGCAAGCGCAGTATCATTAGACAGCACATAAAATTCTGAGTTGAGATACGGTGACACCAATGACAGAAAAAAGTAGCTAAGCTAGTCATAATCTTTGAATATTCAAACTTGAAATCGACAAACAGAATTGGGTCACATGATTTAAAATAATACTACAAGTGACACTATGGTTTTTTTTCAATGGTTCTATTATTCAGCAAATAATGTTCAAACACACAATTACACTCATGCTTTTTTGTCAACTGATGTTTTTTCAATGAGGTGTACATTAAAACGTTTTTGTTATATTTTATATAAATTGTCTCCATTTCACATCCACTATTTGTATCGACAATTGTGATTTTTTTTATTCTTGTCCATTACAAAAGCAGCATGCTCCATTGCAGGAATTAGTGGCAATTTAAAGGCTGTATGCTCCATCACACAGTCATAGACAGAATTGTTAAACTGGACTCCTCACAGCATTCCATGTAAATCTGTTATCCTGAAATATTAATTTCAACAAATAACCTATTTATATTGAAGTTGTAATGATTTTAGCTGAAGTGTCTTTGTTTTCCTTAAATTAAGGGTAATTTTGGTTATTAACTGCCAGAATCAACCAAAAAGTTACACTAGATGGGTGTTCACTTGTGTCGCCCTGGGAACTCGATCAGGTTGAAAATGCATGAACAAGAAAGGGAATAACCCCATCTTTACATAAAGAACTTGGAGTCATGATGAGTGTGTTGTCATGAGCAATATAATTTGAAAGTTTGATGTAGAAATATTAAGAAAAGGCAAAGTTATAGTCAACATTAAGTTTTTCTGTTAAATAAAAGTTCAAAAAGGGATTAATTCTATCAAATGTGACCTTGACCTCAAAAATTAACATCAGCTCAAGCATGTTGTCACAAACAATGTAATTTGAAAATTTCATGAAGAAATATTAAGACATGGCAAAGTTATAACCAACATTAAGTTTTAGGGACAGATGGACGGACAGACAAAGTGATCCCTATGTATTGCCTTTTCTTCGAAAGGGCAACACAAAAATGACCCTTTAGATTCAGCAGCTAGTGGACACCTGGAAAACAACAGATCAGTATCAGCAAGAACAACTTTGGTGTCTGATCTGGATCTGATTGTAATCTACACTGTAAATCGCATATTTATAAGAAATAGCCTCATGAAGCTTATTATGAACCGTGTAGATCCTGTTAAGACTGCACAGATATGCCTGCTGATCTGGATATACACTGGTCACTCATGTCATGTATTCATGGAAGAAAGGGGCAAAAACAACACAGTAACTTTTATATAGGATGATTAATTTTCTTGTGAACTGAGGTCTCACAAGTCAACACATACATACAAACACAATTTTATGTTTTCTTGTTACATGATACAAAAATACAAATACCAACATATACAGATAGATGTAGTGTGTCTCTAGCATACATTCATGCAGCTTTAATAAATGAAAATATAAAATGCAAACCTTGTCTTCATTTTCTACAGTAACATTCATATTCTGCTTCCTAATGTTCTACCAATTCTGCAGACATTTCAACTCTTTCACTAGACTGATGATACACATGGCTGAAAATAAATGTTGTATTTTAAATCATAACAAATAACCCAAATCAATTTCACTGTACTTTTTGTTGCTTATGAAGTTGTACATAAATTGATGTTGCAGGTTAACAGTTAACAGATTACACTGTTGTCAATTCATTTTAAGGTAATTATTTTTATAAATATCACACAAAAGAGGTTTTTCTGATGTAAGCTTTATGCCATCTTCAATTCCTATAGGCTCATTCACAATTTATCCCATTTAACCTTTTCCTCTATGTATATGCCTTTATGGCATGGGTGATCAGTGTAGATCTAGATCAACCGACACATCCATACTGCCTGATTAGGATCTAAACTGTTAGCTTTTTTATTCAATAGGTTATTTCTGATCACAATGTGACCAGTGCAGATCCAGATCAGATCTGCCATCTGATCTGGATCTCTACACTGGTTGCAAAGGCATGAAAATATGTATATATGTAGTAAAGGGTTGATTATTACAACAAAACACACCTGCATTTTGATACTTCATTTCACTCGATGGATACACCTTTTAACACATGAGCAACTATTGTAGATATAGGTGCTGACACATCTCCTTCCAGTTAAAAAGAGCTTTAAATGTATCTAATGAACAGAGTAAATACAGATCAGACCACACAATGTCTGATGTGCAAGCTGGTCTGGAGCTACATTTGTGCTATCTCTATCTGATGTGGATTTACACTGGTTGCCCATGTGGTAAAATGGCGTGTAAATGGAGTAAAGGTTCAAGTTATTAACCATGAAAGTGGAAACAGCATTGGATTTTTGAGACACATTCATATGAGATTACCCTACTTAATAAACGAATAAGCAACCACAAGAACCCATCGTGTTAGTTCAAGGTGGCCAACAGATAAATATTATTATATATAATGTTAATAATCAAGTGAATTCAAGTTGACCTTGTTATTGGGTCAAGGGTAGTCATATATGCCTGAGGCAGAAGGCAGAGGGTAAATATGACAGCCCGAGGCCCAATAACATGGTCAAATTCATATGAAGACTAAACTGGGCCAATACAGGTGTTCTGGACCAATATGAGAATTGCTGGGCCATTATAAAATACTTAAGTATTGATGTGGTGTACCATGTAGTGTCTGCCAGGAAAATGGCATGTTTAGGTCAGGTGATGACATGCCTCGAGATTTTGCTACACTGCAGTCATGTAAAAAAAAGGGCAAATTATGCAATGCCTGTACTGTATTAGTGTATATATTAATACAGGGCTCTCACAAGAGAGAGATTTGAAGGAAGTAGTCTTATCAAAAGTGACCAGACTTCTCTCTTCGTTGAGCTTTGTGAGAAGTCATTTTGTATTTAAGATATAGGGAAAGAAAGCTGTTGACTGCAAACTTCTCCATAATGCAGTAAATTATGACAAAACTTCTCCCTGATTTGCAAGTCTGGTGAGAGCCCAGTAAAGGCCAGAGAAAAAAATATTTCAGATTCTCATCCCTGCCCACCCCTGTCCAAAACCAACCGCCCCAAAAAATTTATCGGTAAAAAAAAACAAAACATATTCTGTTCCGTACAGAACGGATTTTAGACCATCCCGAAATACCTTCTACATTTATAAAAAATAAAAATTAAAAAGTGCCCACCCGCCCCTTTTTTCCCAAAAACTGGATGAGAATCTAATAATTTATTTTCATTGGCCTTATAGTCAATTAATAAAATTTAATATACCATTAGCCTTCTTCCTCTCCTCTTCCAATTTCATGCTTTTTGAACCAGAGATGGCACATTTCTTTCATTTGATTTTATCACTGAAATTATAACAAACACAAAATTGAAAGGGTGCAAGTTAGGAATTCTGAAAAACCTTAAATCCTGAAAATTTATTTAGGGAAAATGAAGAAAATCAATCATTTTTAGACACACAAAAACCTGATTTTCAGGCAAACGCACCCATGAAATAATAACAATTATTTTGATCTTTGCTCAAATTACAAATATTCTTTATAATAACTTATTTTATTTTTTAAGCGAGTGATCATAACAATTAGTTTACTCTCATTGGAATTCATTCAGTCTGAGGTGTGAGGTGTATCTACAAAAAGTCATGCACAATCTTTTGGACTGTAAAAAATGTTTTTCCTGTAGTTGCTGTGAAAAAGAGTGCTGTCATTTGTTTTGTAGTTAATATGCCTGTTCCAACAGCCATTCAAGAAAATTTCATAAAGTTATATTGATTAACTGTTGATTAACTGGCTTAAGTATCCATATTGTTTCATCACTGCCAGAGAAGTTATTATGTGTTTCCTTCTTTTGAAAAAAATAAAATATGGATCCAGGCATGTCACTTTAAAATTAACCAGAAAGTATCAGACTGCGAAAAGTCAAAAATGTGTTGACTGCTCTTATAATAAACTGGTCAAATTGGGTTGTCACTAAATTTCACAATGTGGGTTCCTTTCCAAATAACTAACGGTAATTTATTTTACATTGCTGATCAGAATTCAAGTCTGGGTAAAAATCATAGAATGAAATAGACATAAAATTAATGTCTGAAGTAGTTTTGGTTTATTTTACCTTAAAACAATTTGTATTGGAAAGCTTATGAATACTTGTTACATCAAAATTATTGAACTGAAACACTGTGTAAACCTAGGTTCCCTTCAATACTTAATTAATACTGGTGAAACATCAAAAGGGTGATAATATATTCATTTTTATAATTTGGCACATGTTTGTAGTGAACAAAATTTATATCTTTGGTTTTCATTTCATAATTTATTGTTACTTTGTTAGGCAATTCTACTATTAACAAGACTTAATTTAACCCTATGAAACTAATTAGAGTTATTTATCAAATTACAGGAACCTGAATTTCTATCAGAAAATATCCAGATAGGAAAAAATATTACATTTTCCCAATGCAATGGATTTGTACCCCATTAACATGTTACAAGAATTTACCAGTTGCAATGTTGACAGCGTTCAGGGCTTTTCATCCTTATATAACAGAGGCCTATAAAAGGCCTCTTCCCAATCCAAAAATATAGTATTTTTCCCAATTGTGTCAAAAATTCTTCTCAAAATGCTAGGTAAGATGTCCAAAAAATGGTTAAAACTCCTGGGAGGAGTGTTTGAAAACTGAAGTCTGGAAAATAAAGTGCTTAATAAACTAGATTTAAGTTAAAAATACCTATTACTATTCAATTTCATAAAGTAGAAGCCATCTTTCAATTAATTTTGTTTTCCCAAAATAAACAATTATTGCGCATAAATTTCCTAATTGGAAAGGCCAGGGCCTCTTCCTAGTTTTCTGATGAAAAGCCCTGGCGTTATCGAAGCTCAAGCATTACAAAGAAACAAAAATATACTGTTTACAATAATTACATCTTCTCAAAAGTCATTCTGGATTTAACTCAAACATTATCTTCTACCTTCACTTTTGTTGTCCACTTCATTGCATGACGTCAAACAGTTCTATACCGCTTCAAATGGGGTATTATGTCAAATTTGGTTGATACAGGTCTGACCAGAACCAAAGATCATCTAAACCTGTTTATGAATAATTAAATCGATTAATAAATACTTCATTCTTTCTTCCAGGATGCTAAATTCACCTGAAGTGCATTTAAGAGATACTATTAAATAAATATTGTGAAGTTCCCATTTCTGTATAAACTTGGTGAATCCCTGAGGTGCTACTCTTTTTCTTCTTATGGTTTTCTCTGGGTTATTAATTTTGAGAATATCTGTTCTGATTAAATGATCTGTGAGACATATGGAATGGAGTCTAAGACAAAATTGAAAGTAGGAAAAACTTCTGAAAGCGGATTTCATAAGGTCTACATATAATGTGCAATTATTGAAAACATTAGATTTTCATACTTTGGAATTCTATACTTCAGAAAATCCTGTGTCAACTTGTAATTTAGCTGGTTACGGTTTGGAAATGGTTCATATCGGAAAATGTCATTAATTTCAGATCTGGATATTTTCTGATGGAAATTCAGGTTCTTGTGATCAAATGCATAAAACGCATTTATAAATATATCTGTTAAATCAATTCATGTATGAATTTTATCTAACTTTAAACATAATTTTCAATAGATCTAAATGTGTTAAAAAAATAAATCATTGTGAATCAGATGCTTTATATAAAATTTTATTTAAGCATTCAAATGGGAATACAATTCTTACACGAGTGACGATATTTGACCAAGTAATTCGTTAATCGTTCAAAATCCGACTTCTTTCAATGCAATACATTGAAATAATTTGATTACTTACATCTCTACAAGGTTCCACAATTAATATCCACAATGAATAAGGTCCTAAATTAAAAAAGTTTCGCTTAGGCCTACGGTCGATTTTGAGACTCCAACTTTCATTTTGGAGAGTGCATTAATTAAATGACGTAACGTTCAATAAAACCCAAAGAGCCAAAATCACGTTTACTGCGGTGTAGTCTTTCGAATCATAAATTTCAAGTTTTACAATGATTTTGTAACGTACCATTCGAAAACCACCAAATCCACCTCCATTTCCATATGAATAATTCTATTTACAAAGAGAACTGCTACTGTCAATATACATTCAAATGTAACCTGGGTGTTAAAAAAAATCATTGCATCACGAAAATAACTCGATAAATACTCACTTTTCAGTTGATTACGATGGATTTTTCGTCTTCACCGAACGTTGTCGAATCCAATATGGCGTTGCGCCATCAGGTATTCATGCGCGTTCATGACTCAAAGTCTTGTCTGACGTTCAACGAGTTTAATTTCTTCAAATATTGATTGATTCCATTTTTGTAAATATAAATTTTATCATTTTGCACAGAATTACAAAATTGACCGCTTTGTAGCATTTACTTACTTTTTGAAACTAAGAACTATTTTCTAGGGTAGCAAGCATATATTCTATGGTAGCATGCAAATACTGTCGTTACTACATTGAAATAAAGAAGAAGTTAGGACAGTATTGCATGCAACCCTCAAATTGTTAGGTTCATAGTAAGGCAAAAACGATTGTCGAAAATTGGTTTTTACTGGGTCTGCCGACCCAAAAAGTTGAATTTGTCGTTTCTAGTAAACTTTATTCTTCTGACGAGTTGGGCAAAACCTATCTACAAACTGTTCATTAAGGCATTGTTTTTTTAATTAAAATAATTTAATTTATAAATAATTCACACCCTTTATTGTCGAATTTTCGAACCCGTGTTCTTTTTCAAGAAAAATACAGAAAGTATTGTTGTTGTTAACAACAATACGCTTTCAGCATGGATGTTACTTAAAACGGAATAATTTCTGTATTTTTTCTTGAAAAAGAACACGGGTTCGAAAATTCGATAATAAAGAGTATGAATTATTTATAAATTATATAACTGACTTTCCTTTTGGAAGATTTTACGTAATTGTAAAATAATTTAATTTAGAATTTTATGTTTAAGCAAAGTAGAGCAAATTAAAATGTTAAAACCCATTAATAATAATCAACAAAGTCACAACAGACAAAACCAAGAATAATACACCTATGTTCTAACTACACCAATCATGAATTATTTAATTTGTTGGTATGAAATTCAAGTACAATGAAAAATCAGTTGATAAAGAAACGCCTGAAAAATATTCAGCCTCTTTCAAGCGTAAGACCAAAACAGAATTCCCCAGTGAGTTCAATACCGGATATTTATAGCACAGGGAGTTTAGTATTCGTACAAAAATGCAGTCGAGAGTCTAATATAATTATCCCAACCAACATGACCATTCTAACCAACCTCCCGTCTCCCCGCCACTTCCCATCCCTCTCCCCGCTCCCTCCTTTACATTCTATCTAACCCCCTCCCCCTTCCCACCCTCCCCAATCCTACCCTCTCTCTCTCTTCCAACCATCCTTCCCCTTTCCCAATCTCCCCTATCCACCCCACCCCTATCCACCCACGCTCCCTCTTCCCTACCCACCCCACCCTCCCACTTCCCTCCACTCCCCCATCCGCCCTCCATTTTCCCTCCCCTATCCACCCCACCCTCCCCCTTCCCTCCCCTATCCACCCCACCCCACCAACCCTCCCACTTCCCTCCACTCCCCTATCCACCCTCCATTTTCCCTACCCTATCCACCCCACCCTACCTCTTCCCACCCTTCCTCCACCCTCCCGAACCCCTTCCACCCTCACCTCTTCTAAACGTAACATCTCTTCCTTGCCCTTCCCACTTTACCCCATTCTACTTCCTAACATCCTCCCTCACATTTTCCTCATCTTAACTTCTCTACATCCCCTATCCTCCCTTCGTCCCCAGTCTCATTCCCACTTATCCCACCTTCCTCTCACCTTTTCTCCTTCTAAAAGAAGAGGTAGGCCATGTTGCCAAAGGGAAGTAGAGGTACCCCAAGGAATCGGAGCTAATAGACTACCACCCTCCCACTGCCACCATAAAAAAAAAGAAAAAAAGATTGAGTTAGCACCTCCACCAAAGAATGGGGAGGTAACACATCTCCCCCACAAAAGGGGGAAGATTCAAATACATGAGGAACAATATCAGGCACGACCACCTAAATCCACTAAACCTGTGGGCCTTCAGTAGTTCCTCGTACTGAAGTATCAAATAAATTCACAGTACTTTCTTATAGCAAACTATAAAGAATTTTTAATTGGTTTGAATTCACTTATTTTATTTCCTCTTGGAATTGACAGAAACAATTTTCAAATAAATTAATGGGGGAAAGTTAAAAGAAATATATGACGATGGCATTTAACCTCAAGTGCTCCAGATTCTGTGTTTTTCTCATTAAAGGGACATAATTTAAATAATTATTGTAATTTATCAAGATTATATTAGATTTATAATGCATACGAAGTAGGGAACCGCTCAGTTGGTTTGACCGTAAGCTAGTGGACCTGGCGGACCTGGCGACCTTTGTTAAATTATAATGAGATTTAAAAAAATAAGAAATTATTTCAATTTTAAATAGTTAAATATTTAGACATATATATTAGTGTATATCAAACTACTTCTATCCATTGGAACTTGCGTTATTGATCATACACCTCCTGTGTTTTAGCCTTTGATGTCAGATGTTTTTGTCGAAAGTCATATTCAATTCTCCCCAATCATGCAAACTTTTTAGTTAAGCGACTTGTCATTAGATGTTCATACAAAGATCAACTGTAACTCGTTACGCTGGTGATTTGTTGCCTCAAAACCAATGATACGGTATAGTACATGATGATGAAAGTCATGACAAATTCGATGCACTGTAGGCTCGGTTTGATCAAGCCTGTTCATGAGCAGTTATGGAAATGCAAAGTACTACCGACGAGTCTAGTCATGAATTTGAGTGCAGCTTAATATTTAGACAGAGAAACAGTACAAATTTAGATTCATCCCATACGATGGTGTACATATGATAGTGTACATGGAACCGTCAATCGGGTATTTTCAGATTAAAACCATTCCGTGATCAACGGCGTATGGTACCCAGATAAAAGTATGGGGTTGCCCTAAACCAGAAAACAATGGGATGACTTAGCAAAATAGGATTTTGACAGGAAATCTGAGGATATAAATCTTGCGCTTCACATAGAACGTCAATTTCTATCGATTTAGATTTTAATACATGTAATATCTCAAATAAATAACAAAATTATGTTTAATTTTTAATTTTATTTTAACTTTAATTTTGTTATATTTGTATTACTTTTTTCAAGAAATCGATAAAAAAAAATCCCAGTTACTGGGTATGTACGTGGGATGTTCATTAATTGTACTCCGTATTGAGAATACTATCATGTCGCGAACTTATCATGACAAGTAAATAAATAGAAAATCATAACAAACCCGATCATCTTTTGTGGAACTCTACTTTTTCGAGTTCGTCTCGGTATCGTGTTTCAACCTAACATGGTTTAGAATGATACAAGAACGACAACGAGGGAAAACTTAGCGACAAAAAGACAAGATATTTTTGATTTTCACTAATTTTTACAACGTAATGTAAAGGTCTTTTCCCCTCAAGATTATGAAATAGTGAAGAATTTCGATTGCAAACTTACACCACTTTTTCATGTCGAGACTTATTTAAAAATATTTTATGACAGCACGTGTTTTCAGTTCTGCCTTATGACAAGACTAACCCTATAGGTGCATGACGAACCGCATAAGTTCTGAGCAACTGTACCATCAACCACAACTATAACTTGATGGTTCTCTTCTTGCATACCCCTGCAATATAAATAAATCTTTTAGGATAGCCAATGAAATAACATTTTTAATGTTTTATTTCTTAAAATTAATCCAGTCTACGATGTATTCATTACAAGTAAGTCGGTTTTATTGGCGTTCTAAGCAGTGTTGGGCAGTCGGGTGCTGAACTCGTAGAAAGGACCACTTTTCGACCATAAATTACTAGGTAATATTGTGATATACACTTCAAGAACACGAAACGCTGATCTCTTCCCGGGGCGTTTTTATTGTCGAAGAAACACAAATGTTTTAACCAATAGGCCACTGTTACTGTAACAGAACGATGTTGATGCGTACGTTGGGTGAAAAAAACATTCGGCGTTTTAATACGTACTGCAATATTGGGGGTTTTGTCGCCTTCCATCGCAAGCATTAACTATGATACAACCAGAGACCTATATATATAATGTATGTATAATATAGGTCTTTGATACAACTTACTCTGGTAGGACACAGACAATTCTTCTGACATCGGAGGCGTAAGAGAGCACTGGACAGTGGTATTGTTCTCCGCCATTGCTTACCAGAAATACATGATTGCCAACACTGGGGTCATTGTTTACGCTGAACTGGTCTGCCGAGAAACCTTTAATAAAACGCTACACATTCTTAATATTTGTCCATCTTTATCATCTGATTAACTTTGATCTAATCTATGTTATTTATTTTTAATTGTTTTCTAATTACTGCTTTTATTATTATTATTATTATTATTATTATTATTATTATTATTATTATTATTATTATTATTATTATTATTATTAGTCCAGCAGTTTTCTTGTTCATATCACATGGGTACATGTATTAAACATATTCCAGCGTCCAATTAAACTGCTCCTTATAAAACTAATCATTTTATCTCGATCGTTCAATTTCATGCCAAAAAATTAGTTTCAATCAATTATTATACTCCGTTTTAAACTTTTATTTAATTGTCTATCTGGTTTCAAAAATACAATTGTTATTATAATTTTTCTTAAACAAATCTACCCAAATTATGGTAATTAGCTTCACCTGATCCAAAGATACTAAGACGAATCTCCCCACCCCGACCCCCGCCACGGGGACGTATGTCGGTAATCTGTGCTCCTGAAAAAAAAAGAGATTTCAAAGCTTAAAAACTGACTTGTTTCTTGCTACTGCCATGTTTTCATAATATTTTACTTGCATTTCTGATATTACTTGATTCACTACTACAACACGTTTGTATGGTGGCTGATTTCTGCCATTTCGTGTGTTCGTGTCGGCGAGGCGAAATGTCGAAGTAACGAAAACACGAAAGGTCGAAAATAAGCTAATTTTTCGTGTGTTCGCCTTACGATTTCCAAGGCGGATACACGAAGTAACGAAACATTCAAAGCGAAATAACATAATTGCAGAGGCAAATACACGAACTTTTGTACTTAACATTTTTCATGTCGGTGAAAATGATTATTATCATTATTATTATTATTATTATTATTATTATTATTATTATTATTTATCAAAAGTTTAATGTAATTCGATATAGCCTTATTATGATTTGTTTTTAGATGAGAAAGTACGAAAATATGTAGTTATGTTTGATTATAATTATATTTAAGTGAGTATGATAAGAAACATATGCTCATGTTTGCCGGAAGGCGAATATACGAAAGGACAAAACTGCACCTTGTCGTGTGTTCGTGTCAGTGAGTTCAATTAACGACTGGTAAAAAAAGGCTGATTTCTCGTTAGTTCGCCTTTGACTTTCGTGGCAATTACACGAAGAAACGGCAAAAGAACGGCGACAACACGACATGAAACATGACCCACCAACATGATAATTGGTGAAGAAAAAAGTTCGTGTGTTCGCCCTCAAAATTTTCGTTATTTCGCTTTCAATATTTCGTTACTTCGTGTATTTCCCTCGAAAGTCAAATAACGAACACACTATATATAAGCAGTTTTCAACCTTTCGTGTTTTCGTCACTTCGACATTTCGCCTCGCCGACACGAACACAGGAAATGGCAGAAGTCAGCCACCATACATTCGATGAGTTAAGATTAATATGAAGAATCTTGAATACAAATGCTGTTGATGAATGCAGAAACAAAGATTTCGCATTTAGAAATTGGTATTTCGTATTTAGCGACTAACATTTCCCATTTAGCATTTCACAAGGTGCACCGGCCTTCCATAGCTTTATGAGCAGTTAGTATTTGCTAAATTGTGATTGTTTTTGTTGATTATTTAGATTCTGTGCAAATAATTATTTGTTTTATATTTAAAATGTTGATTTCATTCCATGGTTCAAAATATAATGTGAAAAGCGTTAGAAATTATATACTTTAATTACCAGCCGTTGCATTTCTTCCACAAAATTCCCTACGATTGTTTTAATTTAAGTCTGGATTAGTATTTGCAAAAGTTTTGATTCAAGCAGTTTTTGTTTAAGCGGTGCCTCAAATACTCAAAATACACGTTTGCACACTCAATTATATTGTTTTGCAACATAATCTAAATTTTACTGCCAGATCAATTATAGATAAATGCCAGCGGTTAGTAAAATTTGTCGAAAATCCAATTGGAAATCTTTGACACGAAAATATTATTTCATTGGTCAATTTACCGAAAATAATATCCAATACCAGACAAATATTAATAAATAACTTTCAAACAACATGCTTTTATAACACAAGAAACAATAGACCAGGAAGTTATGCTATAATTTATATATTTGCCATCAATTCAGAGACTAGATAATTAAGATTATAATTATCTTCAGTTATTTCAACCCTTTGTTCCTTGCTCTACCATTTAAGATATTACTGTAACAAAATCACAGAATAATGACATCTTTGTTATTTAGCTGGCTTAGCTTATTATACAATAGCAGAAAAGGAGAGTATTTAAACTCAACAGTACTACAAAGTAATTACGTATTGTTACGTATTGACTGTATAATTAGGTAAAATACAAGGTAAATCAAAGTCGGTAAACCAATGACAGTAGTTAATCAAACATCAATAACAAAGTATCTAGGTTGTCCAAAACGAGATGATCCCATATTTTGACACGAATGGAGCTATGATATACAGTATGGGTTCAAATAGTGCGAACTTGAAGAAAATTCATGTTTTCATGTCTTGTCGGTAGTCGTCTACAGGCTTATTTGAAACCCCGGCCCATTCGTGAAGGATCAAGTAACTTAAATAATTGTTATTGGTTTGCTCGATGTATCATATATATGTACTACTCAATTTGTGCAAAGCATTAAGAACATTTTTGTACATATCTTCTAGTGTATGCCAGTTAATATGCTCCCCAAAGATATTCAGTCACCGGGTTGTCCGTCCGTACGTACGTACGTCCCGCATTCGTGTCCGGCTCATAACGTTTTATTTGAAGTCGGTTTTATAAATGATTTCACAGAAATGATCACCATAATGAGAAGACGCGTCGCGCGCAATATTTGGTTCGCTACCTTGCAGGTCAAGGTCAGAGTATGACTTTGTAGCAAAATCGTGTCCGGCCCATTACTTTTTTTTATTTGACGTTGTATTTTAAAATTATTTTACAGAAATAGTCACAGTATTAAAATGATCCCATGATGAGACAACGTGTCGCGCGCAAAGTTTGAGTCGATGCCTTGAAGGTCCTTGAAGCAACATTGTGTCCGGCCCATAACTTTGTGATTTGAAGTCGGATTTTAAAATTATTTCACGGAAATTATCCCCATGATGAGACGGCTTCTTATGGTTTCCTACTAAAAATCTCTAGTCAGTGAATTAAATTACTGTCTTTAGTTGATATACTCTCTGAGCAAAGAACAGTGTACATCTTTAATTGCTTCCGACGGTAAACAATGAAATCCTGTAGGTCTCGTGCCATTTTCAGTGAACATCGGACTGCTTGGGAGTGTATAGCTTAAAGCATGAAAGATGTTATTCTGTGTGCTGACTGTATTAGACAGTTAAAGATAGTATCCAATTGAGTACGCCACAAAGCAACTATAGATAATATTTCACTTATGAATCGGTTAGAGAATAGGATTCAACTGCCAACAGAATGATGCATTAAGAGATTAAATTCCTCTGTTGCAAGAATGAAGCAAACATGTAGCATTGTAACGCCGCACAACAGCATTGCCGCATAAAGGAAGTCGGATGTGTTTATGTGGTGAGTTTTCACGCATAAATACGGCGTGTTTATGACAAAAAAGGCACACTTTCGCCGCATAAAAACAAACAAAACACATACTATTACAATAGTGGTTGATAAAGTTTTATCAAGATTGGACTAAGTTTTTTGTGTCCACTTAACCAAGCTATGATCTAGACTGTAAGAGACGTAATTTCTGAAAAAGATTTAGTAATCTTATTTCAAAAACATTTGAAATATTGTTTTGCCCAACGTAAGGTGGGAATATATGTTACGGCAACAACAACATCGTCAATTTGGACAATCCGAAAATCAAATTGTCGTAAGACGTAACTTATGTTCTCGCCGTTTTGTCAGACTGACGGACATGCACTTGACATTTAGTAGTGTTTTCTCTTATCGTAGCAGCAGCACTTACTTATATATCTTTTATGATCTTAGTGAAATAATTTTTTATATCAAGGATACTATTTACAGTATTCATGAATATTTTTACTTTGTATGGACTCTATATATGATTCATGTGTTAATTTTTAAAACTGATACACACGAAAACCTGACACCAATAAGGGAAACATATTATGGAAAACAATATAAATTATTTCTAAAATGTTTTCTGTGAATTAGTAATCTGCATCAAACATGAAATAATAAAATATTTAAATTTTATTTCAACGCAAGCATTCTCAAAAGCACAAACTTCGTGTTTGTGATGTTGTAATTCATTAAATTTATTAACACGAAGTCTAATAAATAAAAAATCTAATATCTAGAAACATTTCCTGCTATCAGAAATTGATGTTATTATATATCAGGAAATATTTTTCACACCATGAAATTAGTTCATGTTTATATAAGAAAAAATGGCTTTTATTAAATCTTAATCAGAAAATGAAATATTTCTAAAACCGGTGAAAAGCAATTGTTTATTGGTATTTGAAATAATAAGTTGAAATCATGTAGTTATATTTATAGAACATAGTATTTGATATCAGAAAATAAATGTCTTATATAAAAAGGGTGTTTAATAGGCTAAATATAATTAAAATTAAATATTGACATCGTTAAATCCTAAAATGCTGTTGTAAAAGGTCCAACAATGTAAAATAAGTCTACCTTCACATCCAGCAAAACACCAAATGATCAAAAGCAACAAACAGACAAATTTTAAATCCCCCATTGTATTAAAACTTTTTGCCTTCCATACTCGTCGGATGTCCAATACGAATACTAAAATTACGTATGCGCTTAAGCCATTTATTTATCAAATACTTATTTTTCTTATGCAATTGGCATTCCGTATTTGTAGCACGTGATTCTTAAATAATATGATATACCAAGTCCGTACACAAGTACCACCGATCAAAGTTAGGAAACTTGATATTTATGACTAGCTTTGCGATATAATATGGAAGGACATAAGGATCAAAATTCCAATTCGCATAGACAGTAAATATTGTTGATGGAATTATCTTATCGTTTTAATGCATTTTCAATATCGTGTTCATGTGAAACACTTGCCGTTGTAGTTAAAGCATTTCTGCTAGTTTTCACTGTTTGTCTTTTGAAAAGGAAAATTTCAATGAACTTTTATGAAAAAATCTCTATCTTCTTATCTCATCAAAACTAAGTACCTGCCGGTTATGCCCACTCTACAATATTGGAGATGAGTTCCATTATATTCTCAGATATTCCTTTCTCATCACAGCAAGGAGAACACATCATAGGGTACAGATATAACAACAGGCTTAATAATATTAAATTCCAAGAACATATTACAGCCATATTATATACCATTTTGCTTACCAAGTTACTGTTGATGAATGGATTCTGCCGCAACAAATATAATGTATTACTACAGTCTTGGTAGCACTAAACAGATAGTGGTTTGCCATGACCGACAAGAACAGACCGGACTCACTTTCCCGGCAATTTCGATTTGTTTGATGCCTGAAATTGGCCGTTCCCCCAAACGACTGATGCTTGTGTAAAATACGACTAAGACTTACTTACCTTCCTTAATTTCTGAAATCGGCTTTTAAACTCATTTATCATCAAAGATCAAGCTTATACTTAGTTATTGATCGGAACAAAATTTTTATGTGAAGGCCATTGTGTCATTCGCCTTTTGACCACAAAAACATAAGGCTCGTCTACCTTAGATTACTGAACGTCACCTTGTTCTTAAGTTATTGATAGGAAACTAATATTCAAATACAGGTCAATGCGACCTTGGCATTTGATATTTTAACACCAAATCACTAGGGTGACCAAGTTATCTTTTACAGGTCACTGCGACATTGGCCGTTGCCATATTGAAACCAAAATCACTATTGTCATCAAGCAACCTATTACAGGTCACTGCGACCTTGCGTATCATACTTAACACCTCAATCACCAGGGTCACCAAGCAATTTATTAAAGGTCACTGTGGCCTTGGCCTAGGCCATATTGACACCAAAATCACTATTGTCAGCAAGCAATCTATTACAGGTCACTGCGACCTTGACTCGCCATATTGAAACCAAAATCACTATTGTCATCAAGCAATCTATTACAGGTCATTGCGACCTTGACTTGTCATATTGAAACCAAAATCACAATTGTCATCAAGCAATCTATTACAGGTCACTGCGACCTTGGCTTGTCATATTTACATCTAAATCTCTATTGTCATCAAGCAATCTATAACAGGTCTTTGCGACCTTGGACTTAAACATTTTGACACCAAAATCACTAGGGTCAATAAAATAAACAATCTATTAAGGTCACTGCGACCTTCGCTTTTTTTCAAATAGACACAAAAACCAAAAGGGTTATCAAGTAATCTATTACAGGTAATTTCGACATTGACCTTTGTCATATTTACACCAAAATCACTAGGGTCATCAAACAATCTATTACAGATCACTGCGACCTTGGACTTTGACATTTTGACACCAAAATTGCTAGGGTCAATAAAATAAACGACAAATTACAGGTCCCTGCGACCTTCACTTTTTCTTCGACCTTGACCTTTGTCATATTGACACCAAAATCACTAGGGTCAAGCAATTTATTACAGGTGACTGCGACCTTGGCTTTCGCCATATTGACACCAAAATCAATTGGGTCATTAAGCAATTTATTTAGGTAACTGCGAGATCGGCCTTTCCCATATTTACACCAAAAATTACTAGGGTCATCAAGCGTACAATTACAGGTCACTGCGACCTTGTTCTTTGCCATATTAACACCAAAATAACAATGGTCATTAAGCAATCGTTTACAGGTCACGGAGATCTTGGCCGTTGCCATATTAACACCAACATCACTAGGGTCATTAAGAAATCTATCACTGGTCACTGCGACCTTGACCTTTGTCATATTAACACCAAAATCACAAGGGTCATTTAGCAATCTAGTACAGGTCACTGCGACTTTAACCTTTGCCATATTCACACCAAAATCACAAGGGTCATTTAGCAATCTATTACAGGTCACTGCGACTTTAACCTTTGCCATATTCACACCAAAATCACTAGGGTCATTTAGCAATCTGTTACAGGTCACTGCGACTTTAACCTTTGCCATATTCACACCAAAATCACTAGGGTCATTCAGCAATCTATTACAGGTCACTCTGAACTTGGCCGTTAACAAAATTACACAAAAATCACTAGGGTCATTAAGCAATACGTTACAGGTCACTGCGAATTTGGCCGTTACTATAACGACACCAAAATCACTAGGGTCATTAAACACTCTATTACAGGTCACTGTCACCTTGGCCGTTGCCGTAATGACATCAAAATCACTAGGGTCATTGAGCAATTACAGGTCAGTGCGACCTTGATTTTTGCCATATTGACACCAAAATCACTAGGATCATTAAGCAATCTATTACAGGTCACTGCGACCCTGGCCATTGCCATAATAACACCAAAATCACAAGTCATCAAGCGATCTATTACAGGTCACTGCGACCTTGGCTTTGACATTTTGACACCAACATCACTAGGGTCATTAAGTTGTCTACTAACCAAGTTTTGGTGAATGCACTTTTTTTTTATTTACTGATTGTGAATGATGACTGGAAACCAATTTTCAATAAAAGGTTACCATTTCTAAAATTTTTGAAACCAAAATGAGTAAGGGCCATTTACTGACCATAAGCAATCTATATACCAAGATTGATGAACGAAGGTCAAATGATACCTCAGTTGTTGATCGCAAATCAATGTTTAAGAACTGGTCAATGGTATCTGACCTCTGACCCTTAAAACTATAGAAGTCATCTTGCACCCAACTACCAAGCTATGTGACAGTAGGTTAAACCGATATTTGGT
>JAZAYU010001221.1:0-71961 GCA_038501625.1 Corbicula japonica | reverse complement strand
ACTGCTTTCAAAAGCTACAATAATAATGCCAGTCTGCTATGCAGATTAGGTATTCAATGTATAAAAGTTGTGCTTCAAAATTTTGGTTGTATCAGATTATAACAATTCTACATTTGTTGTTTTTTTCCAATACAGCCATTTTAAAGAAAATCATCACAAGACATTGTTATTGCCCTTTGCTTTCTGGAGAAGGCCCTGTTATTGATATAAAAAAAACTTACCTATCTCAGCCCATCTCTGAACAAACAGTTTTCTGCTCTTCAAAACATCTTTAAACCTCTTGCTGAAGGAATTAGCTCCCACATCGAAGTCATTCAAGTTGACAATCACCATAGGAATACTTGCCAAGATAACCTGAAATTTATAACTTAAGAGGTCGCAAACATTGCAAATGGCGAAGACAGACTAAAATTTCAAAAATGAATTTTGGGGGAAATACTTATTGCCACATAGATTTTAGTAAAGAAATATATTTAGCTATGGATGTTGTAAATGTTTGCAAGCTCAATTTAGTCTAATTCATTTTCTAATTACCAAGCACATACTAAAACGAAAGAAAAACCGTTTGCATGAGAACTCTGAAATTCATGAATTATATACTAAAGCAACTGAAATAAGTATATGCTGGTCTACAATGTTTAGTGCCAATTCGTCAAAATAATGTTAGGGGTTTCAAGAAATTCAAGGAAAACTTACTTCCTGGTTCAAAGTGAAAGTGAAAGAAGGAAGTAAGTTTTCCTTGAATTTCTTGAAACCCCTTCAATAATATTAGGGGCTGATTGCATGGCTGCGATATAAGCAATTCATAAATAACAGTAAAAACAGAGTTTATAGCGTTATTTTAAGTACCTTCAACAAAAACCAGCAAGTAATATTCTGTATAGTCATTATTCGTTGTAAAACAATTTGATTTACACGCACTTATACGGAAATAACTTGCAAAATAGCATTTAATCACAACAAGGTGTGGTGAATGATTTACCCGATTGTATCAAAATATTGTTATTCCGAGTATGGAATATCCTTCTATCCTTTATAATGACCAATAAAAGGAATACCTACATGATATCTTTCATAATCAGGGTTCTCCCCAGAAATTTTTTAAGGGATAGCTCATCACGACCGCGGACGAAGTCGATACTCAAGGTTATGTTACCAACTACCACACCTTCTCCCCTAAACAAATCCTCCCCCCCCCTTCCCCCCCCCCCCCCCCCCCCCCCCCCGAAAAAAATAACCCTGTTTAGTTGTATTATGGTTTTGCAACTTAGATAAAGAATGGGAAATGCAATAAAAGCAGCTAATATTCATGTTAAAAATAAATAGGGATCTTTTATATATTTATATATTCATTCAGCACTTTTAAAAATATCTGTGTCATTATTTTATGCAGAAATGAATACAGGTTGTTTGTAAAGCATGGGGTCAGGTGGTCTTTAATATGGTGCAACATTGGGTATCATCTGTTTGGAGTGTTGGACTAAATATTAAGTAAAATTTGTCAATATCACACTGAGGTTGGTGATTTGGGCAAGAAAATTGCTTGTTTCAAACTTAATATAGCCTGGATAAATAAAATTACAACTTAAATTTCTGAGGTCGAGTATTGTTTTATCAAATATAGCATGGTCGCGAAAATATATGACTTTTGCTTTTTTCCGTGTTTCACTCCAAAATAAATTAAAAGAATGACTTAAAATAAATAAATCAACCAATTTTGACATATTTTACTACGTTTTACATTTTTAACAACCTTTAAAATTCTTAAAAATTGTTTTCTAAAGTTAACCTTGAACCTGGACAAAACATCAACAGCAACAATGTGTCAACAAAAGAATTAGAAAATCAAACAGAAATCTCAAAACTGACCATTTTATTATTGTTTTAGCCTTGATCATTTGCCTGATGTTTGATAAGTTCGGTTATTCATTAAATTATTAATCATTTACTGTTCTCATCAGTTTCATGGTCTTGGACAAGTGCAAATGGGGCAATAGATTAAAGGGATGTAACTCAGAGAAATGGTTTCGACCATTATATACGTTATAGTTTATTTGGAGGCTTGTACGAAAAATTTAACAGTCGCCCAGCTGCGCTGTGCCTGACCGTTTAATTTTCATACAAACCTCCAAATAAACAATAACCTATACTTAAAGTCAGGGTTCTCCAGGTTCTGGACTTTTAAATGTCAACATTTTAACAACATTTTCTATTTCGTGTAGAAACAGTCTATAGAAATTATTGTTATAGAACAAACTTTGTGGAAAACTAGCCTAAACACTAAGTCAGTCAGAGTCCAAATAGAGAAATCTACATGAAATAGACACGCACAGTCGGTCGCTACCGCTCCCTCCTTTGCCGTGTCTATTTCATGTAGATTTCTCTATTTGGACTCCAACTAATAGATCTACGTAGGAAATTTCGATCCTACACCCTCCATGTAGAATGAGTCACGTGAGTGACGTCACGTCTTCAAGTATCTGACGTAATATTCAAGTTAGTGACGTCATTTAAAAAAAGGCTTGCGTAAATGTCAATATTTCAGAATAAGGAAAATAAATTAGTTTGTAAACATACACAGAACTGTTATAAATAATAAAAGGTATGCAAAGAAAGTATCTTGCATGAGACATTCAGTAAAGATAGAAAAATCTGTCACCTCGGGCAGAGCCTCGTTCCCGCAAAACAGTTAACCCTCGGTGACAGATTTTTCCATCTTCACTTCACACTCATGCATGATACTTATATGTATGTTTCAGTTTTTAATTTAGTGATCATATGATAACCTGTTGGGGTAAATGTGAGGTCGGTGCACCCTAGAACCTGGTTTAAAGCCCAGCGGCAAATTGTTTTGCAGCAGTTGGTTCCAAGGCGGTAACAACTTTATTGTTTTTAAGAGGTCGCAAACATTGCAAATTGCGAAAACAGGCTAAAATTTCAAAAATGAATTTTAGGGGAATTAATTATTGCCACCTAGATTTTAGTAAAGAAATGTATTTAGCTAAGGATGTATTTAATGTTTGCAAGCTCAATTTAGTCTAATTCATGTTCTAATAAGCAAGCATAGAACCAGTTCAGTTTGAACCAGGAAGTAAGTTTTCCTTGAATTTCTTGAAAACCCTAACCATTTTTTGACAAATTGGCACTAAACATTGTAGCGCAGCATATACTTATTTCAGATATGAGTTGCTTTGGTATATTGTCCATGAATTTCAGAGTTCTCATGCAAACGGTTTTTCTTTTGTTTTATTATGTGCTTGGTAATTAGAACATGAATTCGACTAAATGGAGCTTGCAAACATTTACTACATCCATCCATAGCTAAATACATTTCTTTACTAAAATCTAGCTGGCAATAAGTATTTCCCCCAAAATTCATTTTTGAAATTTTAGCCAGTTTTCACCATTTGCAATGTTTGCGCCTCTCAAATTAATTGTATAAACCATGTTCTCTTTTCCTCTCTTCATTTTGACTGTGTGAGGAGACTGTGTCTCCTGGACGTGGTCATTCCTGATATGCACATTTCAAATTAATGAATGAAATTAATAAAAGTTCATGCAGGCATCTTGTTCAAAACTTAAATGGCTTTGCCGCTGGAGCTTAATTTCAGCTGACTGAAGAAAGAATAAGAATATAAAAGAATAATAATATAACAGAGATTTTTTTGGATTTCTTTGAGTGTAAATTCTTTTGGAAGTTCAACAAATAATTAAGACTAGCATTTTGTCTGGCGAAAAGTAAGAGCATTGAACAAATGCGAAGAATACGACATATAAACATCAACGGATTAGGACGCTATGTTTTCGATTTCCCAAGGGTATAAGATTAATTAATGTATTCTTTCTTTTTATTCTTAATACACGCCTCATATTTGTCTTTGTTATATCAATTTCCAGTTTCCACAAAAACGACAAAAATGGCCGAAATAATACAGAAATATCTACAGGACTGATCTATTCATACGCTAAAACAGATATGCATTTATTTAAAATAAACCAAAATTATGTGTTATTTATTAAATAAAGTAGAGTTGCATGATAAATAGAATAACAGGTTTCTAGTCCGATATAGTCTGAGAAGCAGAGTCTCGCTTTTTTACTAACGTAACCTGTTTAAAAAACAAACGAACACAAACTCCCCATGAAAATTTCGCTTTCTTTCATTGCTTCATTTTTCTTAACTCAGACGAACACAAACAGTATTTCAGCTGCGAGGGGGGAGTTTGTGTGTGAAGGGTAGGTAGGTGGTACATGTATGTGCTCTTTTATGTTATATTCCTTTCTCAAGTAAACAAACATAAGTTCCTCTGATAGGGGTGGGCTGTGTCAAGAAATTTGTTTGACTCTTTCACGTTCTTTACTTCTAAATATCAACAAAATATATACCGGGTAGTGTGTTTTAGTTGTGTGTACACAGCTCTACCTAGTCCTCAAAAACACAAGCGGACCCATTTTGCAACCAAAGACAAAATTTCAAGAACGTGAGTCTAACGTATTCATTAAATATTTTATTACTTAGGTTGAAGTGCGGAATGCCATGGCATATCAAGTTATGACTCAACGTTTTACAATTTTCGTGTGCTTCAATTTATTGGTTGACATGTCGGTTGTAGTTGAAGCTCAAACGGTCGAGGAGTACTGTCCAGGTAAGAATCGGACAACTCAGATCGAACTGGTGTATTTGTTGCTCAAGAACAAATTATCGTAACTAATTATTTGTAGCTCGAGAACAAGTTATGGTATATTTGTTGCTCAAAAACAAATAAAGGTAAATTTGTGACCTAAGAACACATGGCAGTTTTGTTGCTCAGTAACAATGTACGTAATATTTGTTGTAAATTTTCCGTTTTAGACGGCGATGTTCCTAGTGCAACATCTTACGGGGTTTATACCTCACAGCTTGTACGCTATTAGATAGCTTGCAATGATGTTGATGATTTCAAAGAATGTAATCTTTGCATTACAGAAAAAAAAATTAAAACAAGGTTATCGGTATCAAAAATTAAGGAAAACGTTTTGCAAGTTTTATCGCCGATACCCAGATTTAATTAAAAAGTACAGGATGAGGTGCAGTTTAATATCACTATTGCAACAATGTCTTTTTATGGAGATTTAATTTATACACTTTAGAAAATAAAAGGCAATATTAATTTCCCCAGTTATTTGTAATAAACATCTGTAAATTCAAAAAGAAAGGTTACCAACATGATATTCTACAGCGCTCTGCAGGCCTGGTGATTTACCCATCTACAGTTGATCACTATGCTTCCTCTTTGGTTGCATGACGGTAGCAGGGGTTTGGGAGTTTATGAAGGTTTATGCGGAAATCTTTTCTTTAAAGAACATAGAAACTCGATTCGTATCTGTTATCCCTGTCATCGTGTTCTTGCTAATTTAACACCGTGTACTTCAATCTTACGTTTTATAAATTATGTTTGTGTGCTTTTGCATAGAACATTTTTAAGCTGATGGGTAGTTGGAGTTATTTCACCAAGACAATTTATACTTGTTTGTTGATATGTGAGAACCTGTTGGGGCAAGTGTGAGGTTGGTGCACCCTAGAACCTGGTTTAAACCCCCAGTGGCAATTTGTTTTGCCACAGACCGTTCCAATGCGGTAAATCCTCGGGTTCTCACCATTGTTAATTGTTTGTGGTGTCATTTTTGAAACTGATCATTTTATTAACCATGATCTCTCTCTCTCTCTCTCTCTCTCTCTCTCTCTCTCTCTCTCTCTCTCTCTCTCTCTCTCTCTTCTTATTCTTATTCTTCTTCTTTTTCTCGAAAGTGTGCGCAGGCTGTTTTTTCCGAATGTGGCAATTCCTAATATGTATATTTTACCTTTTTATATCTCTTTTTTTAAAGTAATGTATGAATATCAGGAATCGCCACATTCATAAAACACAGCCTCCCCACGCAGCGAAAAAGAAAAGAGGAAGAGAGAGAACATGTTCGTCATAAGTATATCAATTCAAAAAGGACGCCACAAACAATTAACGAAAAAGAAAACCTTTGGGGATAACGCCTACGACAAAATTAAAATAATTTTTTAAAGTCTATAATTTTAATATTAACATTGATTTGTTCATGCGGTTAATTTTTTATTCACGACGATAATATTAATTAATATCGATTTCATCACACAGATAATGGAAAAGCTCATCACGGCAATTGGGTAGTGGATGAAAACGACAATTTACCAAGATGTATTCTGAAATGTCACCACGGTTACGAACCTACTGGTTGCCACGTGATCAGGAAAGATGGATACGGAGAATGGAATTCTGAAATACCAGAGTGTAAAAAAGGTAAGGACCAATAGTTGTTGTGTTCGTGTAATTCGTAAAAGTGCATATCGGACTTTGCCACACCCAGAAAACAAGCCCCCTTGCATCCAAACAGTAGAGAGGAAAAGATATTATGGGTTTATCAACTGATCAATTTCAAATGAGTCACCACAAATAGTTAACGAAAATTAAAAACTGATGGGTTACCGCCTTAGAACGGTCAGTGGCAAAACAATTGTCGGTCTCGTGTGATACGGTTTACACACAGACTCGAAAGGATGAAAGCCCACAAACTGCATACTGACATAATATTCCGTATTTATCATTGCCATGTTAATTATTTACATTTTTGAAAGGTAATGCTGTTCTTATACAGTTCGCTTGCTTACTGTATACTAGAATATCTAAGATTCACTAACCAAAATCTACAAGTTTATCTGTAATAATATTCTTTTGGTGGTTTACTTTTATTTATGCATTTCAGCGGATTGGGTTTCAAAGAAAAAAATTGTATGCTATGGAGCAGTGGCTGGCCTCATTATTTCAAGTCCGTATCTTCTAGGCCTTCTTGGTTTCACTGGGGTTGGTATCGCAGCAGGATCCATTGCGGCTTGGATTATGAAAATGGTGAGAATAGTGTGATCATATTAGCTGGTCAAAACTTTCAACTTAACTCTAACTTTTTTACTATCAATCTCTTCCTTCTTCCCTATTTACTTCACTACCATTTCTTAATCTATGACCTGAAACCACCCGTCACGTCGTAATTGCCAAATGTGACTGAGATGACGTACGATATATAGATGTAGATATTAATGTATTAGTCAGATGTTAGTCTAGTGAAGTCTATAGAACTTTTGCTTTGTTTCTCGGTGTATGTTGACAACCTTTGAAATATGTCATGTTTACTGTTTATTATATTTTTATAGGTCTTACAACAGTAAAGTAAACATAATTGGCCTCAACAAAAGCTCTTATTCACTAGGATTATTTTACAACTCATTTAATTTAAAGAAACACGCAAAACGTGTTGACATAATAACATAACAGCAATTACAAATACGTGTTGACATAAATACAAAACAACTATAAAGTTACACACAAAACTGACAATGCAATAGAGGAAGGAGGAATAATTAAAAGGTTCAAATGAGTTTTTTTTACAAACTTAGGGGAAATTGTTAGTTAAATACCTCCATACGGTAAATATCGAGAGTGGTACACTCTGTAACAGTTATTTGGTAGTTTGGTAGATAATTTATATTATTAGGAGAAGAATGTATATATGGCTCTTTACATTTCTTGTTGATACTTTGTTTGCAGGGTTTGTTTACAAAGGGGTCATTTTTTGCGTGGCTTCAAAGCTTGGGGATGAAGGGGATAAGTAAGGAGGCGATGACATTTATAATTGCCAATATTGGATCAGCCTGTGACGGAATCATTCCCGACTCTCTTTTTACGGATTGTGAGAAAGAGTAGACCAGCGTTACAGCATGTTCATCATGTAGCCTTTCGGTAGACAATGAGATACGCCTAGGAAGACTTCCATTCACTTTGGATACATCATTTTTAAGTGAACATGTTTATAATGTTACTTGAAATTCTCTTACCTAACAGTGGAAACATTTTTAGCTGATTTAGTACAGTTGTATTTTCCCTAGCAATGAGCACAAAGTTTTCGCAAGTACACTTTGTCACACAACGGATACTGCTGGGTTTAACATGTGTATAATTTTAACTTTTTTGTTTCGTCAAAAAAGTGTTTGCATAAGTATAAAAAGTTGACTGTCTTACTATTAATGCACTTTTGAAATATATATTTTAACGCTTTGTCTCACCAAGATTTAACCTTATTTGCATCACAGTCATGTTTGATAATACCGTTGATAAGCATTTGTGACAGGTGATATGAGTTGTTTTTTTTTAAATTATAGAAGAAGTCTTTATTCATAAGATATACAAAAAATAAATGACATTATGAAATAGATCATTTATGATCCCTGATCAAAATGAATACTTCTAAGTTTATATCTTTCCGAATCGGTCAATGGCGGCAAGTAATAGTTAATCTATTTGTTTAAAATTAAATTTTTATTCTAAGACTTATTTTAATTGTTTTGTTTAAATTTACTTGTTTTGACTGCTCCTGAAGAATTATCACTACGCATGCGTCGCGTCACACTAGTAGACTGCTTTCGATTTTTATTGGCTGACACTGTCCGGGTAGGACCACTTTATTTAACATTCCCACGGTCAGCTGATTGCACTCGTTGTATTGTTTTGTTTACAACTGGCTGAGTTTGTTTTACAACTTGTAAAATTGATTACGATTGCGACAACTTCTGAGTATCTTTGGCACTAGCTTGTGAATTAGCACTTTGCAATTCTCTCTAAGTAGACTGGAAGTAACTTCCACTTTGCGGCAATGGATCTGCATTTACATTCTGTTCAGTTGATAAGTCTACATTTAACTGTATGTCCTTGTAGAGTAGCCCTCAATCTTACTTTTGACTAACATGTCCCAATCCGGAAATACATCATATTTTACAACACCATTGACAATTAATGCGGCTGGGTATTTAAACTTCACAACTGTGTTAGGGACATTGCGTAGACGCTTATATCCTGGCCAGAGCTTCTTTCTGGCCGCTTGTATTTCCGGCGGATAGTCACGATCTATTGCTAGTCCAGTATTACGCAGGTATCCTGCATTGCGGATGCATGCCTCTACATCAGATTAATATTGAAATTTCAACAGGACTGCTCGCTTTGCCAGGCCCTGCCTACCGTTTTGCTGCCTTCGTGGTATCCCTAAGCGCATTGCATTTTCTATATACATTTCTTCTTCGTCTAAAGCTAAGTAATCGTAAAGAAAATTGCTCACCACCTCAAGGATATCTTCGTTGGCACGATCTTCTAGTCCGTATATTATTATATTGTTTTTCCTATTTTTAGTTTCCATATCAATCAGTTTGTAACTTAACTGTTTTTGCATACCATGTTTGTTTGCACTGACCTCAAGATTGCCCACTTTGTTGCACGCGATTTTCATGGCAGATTGTAATCTGTTTACACTTATTTGCGCGCTTTCTACGTTTTCTAGTTTTTCAAATCATGCATTCAGTTTCTGATCTGGTGTCATATTTTGAAAAGTTTCCATATCTACGCTTCCACGCATTCCTCTTTTTCTCTATTTTTTTGTACCTCGTGCCATTGCCCGCCGCTCGCCGCGTCGTCTTGTACACTTCCCTCCGATTCGTCTGACAAAGGGAAAAATCTATTTTCACCAAAAACATCTCAATTACTGCTTCCTTGACCACTGCACAACATCTGACTAAGAGATATATCTTCGTTGTTTAATTTTATGTCACTCTAAGATATATTAGTCCGCAATTTGTAAATAATTCCAATTTTTGAATTTTCTCGGTACGGGACACGTCCGATACGTCCGCCATTGACCGAAAGAAATATTATATGCTTATCAGGAAAATTCACATGTAGAAAATGCAGTCTCTCTAAGGAGCTTAGTAATAAGGAGATTATAAGGCTTTATCAATATCATTTTTAATTATAAGATATCATCGACATAGAAAGAGAGTACCCGAAAGGCTATCGCCTTAAAACGGTCATTGCAAAACGTACCTGCTGTTACATGTATGAATTAAAATCAGGTTTAATGGTGATGTTGAATTTGCATTTCCTTGAATACGCAGTTTTTCTGTAGACTAAGTGTGATTCTAATTTCCCTTTTCACGAATACCCCATTTTCGCACAAGTACAATATATTTCTTCCTTAAACTGACTGAGGAATACAGTTTTCGAAGTAATATAATTTCACTGAATAAACTTACTGTTAATTTCCCATGTTTTGTATTTGTCTAATTTGAATTCATGTAATGACAAACTAAGTATTTGTTTAAATTTACTTTGCTTTTTGACTTTGTTTGTCTGTTGATACATTTATTTTAAATATTTATATGTTAAAATAATTTAAGGCGTCGCAAACATTGCAAATGGCGAAAACAGGCTAAATTTCAAAAAGGAATTTTGGGGAAAATACTTTTTGCCACCTAGATTTTAGTAAAAAAATGTATTTAGCTATGGATGTAGTAAATGTTTGCAGCTCAATTTAGTCTAATTCATGTTTTAATTACCAAGCACATACTAAAACAAAAGAAAAACCGTTTGCATGAGAACTCTGAAATTCATGGACAATATACCAAACCAACTCGTACCTGAAATAAGTATATGCTGGTCTACAATGTTTAGTGCCAATTCGTCAAAATAATGTTAGGGTTTTCAAGAAATTCAAGGAAAACTTACTTTCTGGTTCAAACCGAAAGTAGATTTCTATAGATTACTTTTTCGTCTGTTTAATTATCACAGTTGTGTTGATTGTGCCATGTGTCGTCCGTAAGAAGTATACATAAACCCATATTCAATGAGGCCTGTTATCTATAATATAGTCCTTCGAGGCCGTTGAGCACGAGCCTGCAATATTTTGATGTTTGTCATGTTCAATGTCTTTCAAATCGTCTTTTTATCTATTGAGAAATCGAAAGAATTATTTTGCAAAGTGTATTACCATTTCAGAACAATCACGGTTGTCTAGGTCCCCACCGGGTGTTTGACATTTTTTGAAGATATATAGATAGATGATTATTCTAATTATAAATTATTTTCCTTCTCCTCTGCATCAAGTGATGAACTATGCATTACATTTTGCTGTTAAACTTAAAAACGTGACTATCGACAATGTATATTTTTCAACAAATGGGCCCCATCTTTTATATGTATTAAATTTGGCCAAGTATATGTTTTATTCCTGTACGTTGTATCTTCATCTTTTTCTATTTGTGTTTATTCACAAGTGATTGTTATTTGTACACATGATTCACGACACACAATTTTGGATATATTGTTATAAAAGTCAGACGATTTAACCACTCGTACATTTAAACATTCGGGATACTTTTTACTTCTGCTGTTAATAATGGAATAGCTTCAGAGTGTTTGTTGCGCCTTGATATAAACACCGAGGCTCCAACTATGCCTAAAACGATGCCTAAAACCAAACTTACACCGATAGCTTCTCCAATACTAATTCCGTTTGTTTGCATCTGGGACAGCGGATTTCCTGAAACAATATGTCTATGCATTAATTAGTAAAGTAGTTATATACTTAATCATTATTATAAAGATCATTATTTCAAATAATACAATTTTTTAAAATCAGTTTTAGATCTAGTAGAAATTATTTAATAATTATGATTTTAGCCGAACATCAAGTTACCTTTAAGTTTGTTTAAGAAATCCCGACAGGTCGGAAGGTCACCAGGTGGTGTTGGTTTGCTTTCTCCGACATCTATCACCATTGCCATGCCGTTTGTGTTATGCAGGTCAATATGGCAGTGAAGAAACCAAGTCCCTGGATTGTCAGAACGAAATCGGGCCACTACATAACCTCCTGAAATAGCACAATTATGATGAGGATAACGGAAAGTTCACTGACCGACGATAATCTTATACTGTAACAGAAAGCTTACTGTCGGGTTATAAATAATACAATCAAGCCTAATTTTCCTCCCAGGTAGAGGCAATATCATTTGCTTACAAACTGTCAATATATAATTTACAAAATCAATAAACCCTGTTTGAGTTATTCGCTTCAAATTTCATATGTTAACCTAGTTCAGCCTGAATGGGTCTTCACTCGATTCAGCCAATGAATTTTTGTTAAATGTCAGATAAAACACCTAATAAACAACGAGAACAACGAGAACACTTGCTCCAACTGGGAGATATATTACTCCATGACGGACATGACGATTATGTTCTGCCAGGAAGCAAGTGGATGTAATAATATTGTCTTTAAAAATTTGTTTCTATTTTGGGCTTTTGTATTTGTCCTTCTGTTGTAACTCAAGCCAACAATTTTATTGCTAGCCTTAAACACGGTTCTTACTGCCAGAAAAGGTACTGTAACCTTTCAACATAAAATTAAGTAGAGGAATTGAAGTTACTTTTTCAGATTGAAGAAACATTATATGCTTATTTAGTTCGATTTTCAAGTTATTTTTACATCAATGTTACAAATTTCACATTAATTATGGATGAATACGGATAAAAGCATTCAAAACATATAAGTATTATTTTTATATGATAGGTGTTATAGAAGTGTTTAAATTTATTGATTTGTGCTACTCTAATGGATGAAATACATCCGTTATGTTTTCCTACTAGAAATAAAAACTTACCTGTTGGTACAACAAAGGTATCTTTCATCGGAGGTTTTGAATTTAGATTGGGAACATTGCCACCAGCCCAGCTAATATTATTCCACCCTTCTTTGCTACAGTAACCATATCTATCAAGGCAGATGATGTCGTCGGAATTTCGAAGAAGAACTCCCGTCTTTTTATTGTATTTTCCGAAGCCCATCTTCATGATGTAAACCGAGTGACCATGAAGATGAATTGGGTGTGACCATCCTGAACCTTTCCCGAGGTTTGTAAACACCATTTGAATAAGCTTATCTGTAGGTATCTTCTGGATATGTGTACACCTACATATCCCATTGCAGACATCTGTACATTTCGTTGTAAGTTCGGATGGCTGTGTCAGTAAAGGTGCGGTTGGGAAAATAAATTCGCGACCATTTATTGATCCAGGTGTGTTGCCATTTGGTCCTGGGAAGGCAAAGTTGAAGAAGTATTCTTCGTCTACTTTATTTCCAAGTACATCTTTGTACTTTTGATTAGTATCTGTATTAACTATGTCATTGAATGTTATGCATTTACGATTCTCGCTTTTTAAATAAAACTGATATGGACAATTGAATGTTTGGCACATTGACACATTCGTACACGTTTCGTGTCGAACATTAACTGGATTACTAGGAGGAGCTGGCCCCACAAAATCTTCCATTTCTAAAACAACCTCAGCTGCATGATACTTAGAAAAACTTAGACTTTCAGGTGTTTCTATAGTTTCAGCAATAAGAAGGATATGTTTTGAGGACACTTCACTTGCTGCGGGGGCTTGCCAATAAAAGTCATATCGTTCACCTGGATGCACGATTATTGATTGTACTGCAATATGTTCTAGATCAAACGCATCTGAAGATCTGAGAGTTAACCGGTGTCCGTAAATATAAACCCTCATGGGATACAGAGTCATTGCTCCAATAACTCGAAATCGGTACATTTCACCGGACTTTATCTTGAACCGTTCCAAAGGCGAACCATTGTTCGTAGAATTTGTCGTCCAAAACCTCCCTTTCCCATTTGCTAAACCAGAGTGGAATTCAAATCTACTAAACTTTCCCAAGTCAACAGAGTAAGTTGTGTTAATAACCTCTTTTGACTCGAAGTCAAATTGCTCTGTAATCATTCTTGCATAAGCGGTTTCTGCGTCCATCAAGTGATTCCAGTCCTGTAACGCTATGATAATTTCGTTTTCGTCAAGAACTGGTTGTCTGTTGGATCGCACAATTAACGGACCATACAATCCCATACTTCGTTGATCTCCGATATGGGCATGGTAGAAAAATGTACCGACAGGATACGCTGAAAAACTATAAACCCACCGTTGTCCAGGTAAAATTGGACATTGGGTCACAAAAGCGACGCCATCCATCCATGGCGTACCTTTCTGATAGATCCCATGGAAGTGCACGGTAACACTGTCGGTATGTAGAGTATTATAGACAGTGATATTTAGAACCTGGTTCTCCCATACTTCAATGCGGGGTCCGGGGAATTTTCCATTGATAGCAATAACTAGGCGTGAAGTTTGTCCGTCCGCAGTTATAACTCTCTCCGTTTGTTCCGGTGTCAGTTCAGCATTGTTGTTACCATTGCCCCGCATTCTTAAAACACCGTTGCTCGGGTAAACAAGAGACTTTTCTTTTTCTAGAATCATTGTCAGCTTATACTCAACATAAAGTGTGCACGAACAAATATCAACTTCAAATGGACAAACGCAGTCAGCATCCGAAGCCGTGGGTTGGACATCGATGGTATAAACAAATGTTGTTGCAAAAAGCAAGTGGAAGGTTCGCAATATCTAAATGTGAGAAAACGAAAAATTAATGTACTTAATGGATATGGGTATGCTGAATCAGTCTGAGAGTACTATATTATATGTTTGTTCTTGTTCGGTCCTTTAAAAGCTAACTTCCCATCTACTATTAGGTAATAAAACTTCACAATATTAATATTAAACAAGGAAGGAAAATCTTTAACTAAACACATAAAAATACTATGTATGATACATTGTATGTTTCTGTTTCAAATTTTTAACTTTCTGTTTTCATATTGTGATTTTCTATTTCCAAAGCGTTACTTTTCTCTGCTAAGAAAATTTATGTTATTTTTTATTATGTATATTAACAATGTGAATGTTTGATAACTCAGAATTCTTTTATACAAATAATTCAAATTTATCGCACTTATTTACATATTAGGTGATAGATTTGACATTTGGTACTACTCCATACTTAAATACTGAAATAATTTAAAAGAGTCCTTGTTAAACCTTTATTATTATTCAGAATGCGTTAACATTTTGAAATCTGGCAAATAATTTTTTCAAGAAATTCTGAAATAAAACACTTGTATTTGTATTAACAGAAACTTTAGGTGAAAATCATAATGCTTATCCACATTAAAATATTGAATGTTTATATTTACGAGTGTTTTATTCTAAATCAACTCACCAGCTTCTTCATCTTTAACCTCCGTGGTAGCACAGTTCATGAATTAATGTTCATCATTCAACTTTTCATTTATATATGAATGTGCATTTACATAAATAACAATGAGATTAATAGCTAATAAATTGATATTCAAGTGAGCTCAGTACGTCAATTAAATTTTTTGTAAATTTTTTTCAATGACCTTTTTTATATCCATCGAATGCTTTTTGTAGTACGAAGGGAAGAAACAGCCTTATAATTAAGTTTATATGATACAATTTTTTTCGAATGCAATTACATGTAATAATACACAATTTATTTTATTGTAAACTGATTATACAATCATGTAAATGTTGTATTGGATTCTGTGTTTTCATGTTTAGCCAGTGTTGATTTTGTATGCAGAAATTGGGGAGATAGGTTTATGTAAATTTTTGTCAGTATTAGATTTTTGTATAATTCATACAATGTACTGGTCTTGTTTTGAAAATTTCAACGTCGCCAAATTATTTTAATCATAATGTCACAACCAAACCACTTTAGAAACACGATTAATAAATGGTTTCTATCCGTCATACAACAAATACTCATCTTTAATTTAATTGTCTAAATATTTAAAACGTATTTCTATTTTGTCTTTTTTCTATTATTATTATTATTATTATTATTATTATTATTATTATTATTATTATTATTATTATAGAGCTCGGTAAGCTGAGTGTTTGACATGCACATGCTTTCAACAGAACTTTTTGTTGATTTGTTTGGTCCTACACCGCTAAAACATGATTCAGTTTCACATGAGATACATTGTATGCTCAGTTATAAATATGCAACGTCATTCGTTCGAAATAGTTAATATGCCATCGAACTTTATAAAGCATTGTGTTTCCCTCTACGTGATAAAGATTTAATTAAAACGTGTACGGCCACTGAGCGTACAATTAAAGGTTCAACATGTTTATCGTAAAGTTAAACATATAATGACAATCATATACCAAACGTTTAGTAAATACATGTTAAATAAAATATTATTTAATACGAATGATGTTTATCATTTAATGCTATCACGGGTCATATCTTTAGAATGGAATCGCTCGACTTAGTGTTAACTTTAGCTAGTAAATATATCAGAAAGTTTACGACGAGAGTTGTCATACATGTATACATTTAATATCGGCTATACTCACCTCATGTCAATGAAAAGGACCATATGCGTATCCTTTCGTGAGTATGAGCTAAAAACGGAAACATCTGACTTTCATGTTTCGACAGAATATCTTAGCAACTAATGAAGATTCTTTAGCCAAACTGCACTACCCTAGATCATCAGAGTCTGGTTAAAATATATTTTATAAAAAAAAATTTTTTTGTGGGGGGGGGGGGGGGTACGTAACCAATTTTATACACTTAAGAAAACCGATATTCAGAAAAATTAAGTAATGAATGGGAAAATAATGAACAAAATCCTATAAGTAAATTGGTCGGGCCCCAATTTCCCCGCTCATCCCCGGTTTAAAACATTAAAAAGTAGGAGGGAATGATTTGTTTCGTTTGGTATGGTCAAAATTGTACTGTTTATTGGTTTAAATATTGAATTAATCAGAATTCATATATTAATCTGATAATACCGCATTGAAGTTTCCATGTTCACCGCCATATACATTCCATGGTTTGGGATGGACCAAAATTGTACTGTTTATTGATGTAAATATTGAGTTGCGCTCAACCCGGGGCTAGGCGGCGTGGGCAATAATATGCATATCAATTACTGTCCATGAACAGGCTCAATCAAAATGAGCCTGCAATATTTTCATATGTGTCGTGTTCGATGGCTTTCAAAGTTCCAATTTCATTTATTTCATTATCACATTAGCGTTGTTTGTGCCGTGTGGCGGCTGTAAAAAGTCTTCCTGTTCATTCAATCAGTGCTGTTATCAATTACGTCCATTGAAGGTTGTTGAGCACGATACTTATGTACTATGTTAATAGTACTTCTAAAATTACCTTTGTTTTAATATTTCGGCCAGTTTTGAGATGGGCGGTTTTAATTTCCCAGCCAATATCGATTTGGATATTGTTCAATCACCCCCAAGGATATACTTCCTGTTTTTTAAATTTGCCTTTGGCGTTGTCTGTGATATGCAGGATTTATATTCTTAGATCCCCTGTCAAAATTCTATTCTGTTTAGTTCCGCCAATTGTTTTCTCGTTTAGGGCAAACCCATTCTTTTATCTGGGGACCATACGCCGCTGAACATGGAATGGTATTAATCTGAAAATACCGCATTGAAGGTTCCATGTCCGCCGCCATATGCACACCATCGTTTGGTATGGTCAAAATTGTACTTTTTTATTAAAAATTCCCTTTTCATATATTTAATCAATTATTGAAAGTCTCTGTGGTTTCTCAATCAGTGTAAATTCCAGAATGACATGAAGCCCCAGTCTTCAACAAGAAATAGGTGACATTGGCTACACCGGGTTGACTTGCTTTTTTCATACACTTAACCCGACTCGGTGCTTTTGCACGCAACATTGTTGAGCTGATGGGTAGGTTGGAGTTATTTCACTAAAACAACTTGTACGTGTGTGTTGATATGAAAACCTGTTGGGGCAAGTGTAAGGTTGGTGCACCCTAGAACCTTGTTTAAACCCCAAGTGCCAAATTGTTTTGCCACTGACCGTTCCAAGGCGGTAACCACTCGAGTTCTCACTTTCGTTAATGGTTTGTGGCGTCTATCTTGAAACTGATAATTACAATACCATGTTGTATTCTCCTCTCTACGTTTTTGAGGCTGTGTCTGCTGGATGTGGCAATTTCTGATATGATATTTCACTTTTTTAAACTGTAAGTAAGTTAAATCATCGAACCTTTACTTGATCCGAGAGTTGCTATGGGTATACCCAATGAAGCACGATGTGATAAATTTCTTCGGGTATATCGATAGTTTTAAAAAGCTAAGAACAATTATTTTAAGTTATAAAATGCCCAGTTTTCCCTATTTAGTTCTTCACTTCCGCTTATTTTCAGCAGTAACTAGAAACAGTGTGTAAACTGAAGTAGAGAAATGTTAAAAATGTGTCGATAGTTGTTAGTTTGTATATGGTGGAACGCTCGAAATAAATTCGAAAGCTCTGTCACTGAAACAATACATAATTATTCGAATTTTAACCTAAAAGTGTAACTCACATATGTGAACGGATCTATTTTGAGTGTGTGCTGAACAAAAAATTATTTTTAATTTTCGGAAGTTTTCACAAACTTATCACGATTGTATCTGTGCTAAT
Source organism: Corbicula japonica (assembly GCA_038501625.1). Lineage (NCBI taxonomy): Eukaryota > Metazoa > Mollusca > Bivalvia > Venerida > Cyrenidae > Corbicula > Corbicula japonica. The sequence continues at coordinate 53,685 of JAZAYU010001221.1, read as the reverse complement.
GGCAGATTTATAGACATGTATGAAAGAGGAGTCGCTTGTAAGATGAGATATATAAATGCATTTTCATTTTGGCTGTATTGAAAATCACGTTTACCTTTCATTTGAGTTTATTTTCTTAGTTGATAAGTTTCGAGCCCAGTCTCAGACGACTGTATTCACACTAATTTAATAGAACACAACACAAAACTCAACATTAATCAAAGTAACTTATTTTAGCTTATAATCGTTAGTGTGAATTTGCCACTTTTTGCCACTTTTGCATTTAAATTTATAGCCTTTTTATAATGGTCCAAAAACTGTACCCTCACGCTTTCCCATAAAATAGGTAAAATCTAATATAAATTGGAACAAAAAAAGTTACAAATGCGTACAGTAACACTCGTACATGTATTTTATTCAGGTATTTAAACAAAAATATGGTTATTTATTATAACTGTATACAAGCAGTAAACATGACAGCTAAACAAATAGGGTAAGACACTTCAACTTCTATTAACTGTGATTTCTGCTAGCGTTGTCTAGATAGAAACCTTAGTCTATGGTATAACTGTTTATAATAAATCACGTTATGGTTCAGTTTGTGAATGGTGTTGGTTTATTCTGCCTTTCTTTCCTAAAAAAGAAAAACAATACATGTATGTATCATAATCTTGATTGTTTTAAAATATTAAATATAATAATAAACTTTTTGAAAGCATATATACAAAATGATATATGACAACAAAACAATAGGGCAACCTTTGACGGATGCAACAATGAAAAGGACAATTGCTTCTGCAAATGTTAATGGTGATCGATTGCTACATGTACAATATCGTTAGCGCACATTGTATTAGACAATCAAAACGTAATGCAGCCATAATGTGTATCTTTTCACTTACGCATTAATCCACAAATATGACGATAAGTTTTTTTTATCATAAACATTAATTTTTTAATTCAGTTTGATACAATTTTTCACAAAATGTTTTACTAGTCAAAGTATACAAATGCATATTCTAGACAACTGTTCACTATTTATACGAGTATTCTGACAAATGTAGAAAATCACTAAGTATTATAGTATGAAAAATCAGCTTTAAAATTACCTGACATTTTATTCTCAGTAAGTGGCTGAAACAGATAAATACATTGTCAGATACATTGAAGTTGATCGACAAAACAATATAAATGACCAATTTCAAAGATGGCACAGCTTTGTTTTATTACAAACTGAATCATAGTGAATATAAAATAAGATTTGACAATACCTTAAATTCATTTTCATTCAAATCACGCCATTTGAACTTGTTTTGCAAAGTGTCTCGTAATCGAATCTACTTTACTTCAAAAACTAGATCCGCCCAAACGTTCTGACAAGAAAGGTAAGTCAGAAAATCAATATTATCATTTTATTGTGATACATGTAATACATACAGTAAAAATATTGCAAACGTTTTATCTCGCCGTAAATCGAGATAAATATACGTTCATACCGGAACACTCAGATAAGCTCACGGAACCTATGCCTGTTGTCGTCGTTCCCGTTGGACACTGCTTACACGACGATTGTCCTGCTTTGTCTTGATATTGTCCCTGTGGACACAGAACTGCCCTATCTCCATCTAGATATGCTCCTTCTGGACACTCCGCTAAGCATAAAAATGAATCATGTACAGTGTAATTTACGCAAAAAATTCAACAGCGACATAATAGGGTTTCCGTACAATAATTTTCAAGATGGTTACCCCTTTGGTTCTCATTTTTGTTAACAGTTTGTGAAATCCTTTTAATTGGTCATTTTGCTGTGTCTGCTGAATTTCTGAATTTCCAGGTTAACATGAAAACTAAAAATCTTGTTCGGTATAAAGTGTTTTTTTATAATTGACACATCCAATTTGTGTCAAAATTCTTGTCCGTTTCCTGAATTAAGGGGTTTCCGGAATAAAGAGTGATTTATATTGTAAAGCGTTTAGGACTGGACAGTGTCCGGTATAAAGGGGTTTCCGGATAAAAGGGGTTCCGATTTAAAGGGGTAAATTATTATATTAATTTTGATAGGTCATTCAATGTACGAACATTAAAGTAAAGTAAAAAATATAAACAACAAAACATTTACCACAAAAGATATCAAGCCTAACTGATCCTTGTGGACACTTAACCACAGGGTTGTAAATAAGCTTAGTTGGGCTAATGGTATAATTGACACCTCCAACTTCGACAAGGAAGAAAGCTGCGGAATTGTTCAATATCTTCTTTGCTGACGTGTCTAGTTGGTGTGTCTGATTGATCAGATTTTGGAGGTGTGGTAAAGCTGAAAAATATCTTAATGTAAAATAATCTGAAATTAAAATAAGATAGATTAAGATAAGATAAATAAGATAAGATAATATAAATTTAGATAAGATAAGATAAATAAGATAAAAGACACGTCTTTTTTTCCTCTATTGTTTTTCTTTACCAGTTTTAAATCTGTGACCAAATGACTTCCTGCCTTTACTATTAAAAGCTCACACCGAAAGAAAACAATTTTGTAACAATTGTTTTATTATTTATTTATTTTAACATGACATAATAAAATGTCTTTTTATTCCTTTAATGAAATAAACCATGTCCTATCCATATTAGTTACAACTGCTTATTACTATAGGGTAAAAGCTGAATAGTGTCGCATTTAACGATACAACAATTTGTAAAAAAAATATATAAAAATGATTCATTTGTTATTAGGTATTTTGAAGATTTCGCTAACATAAACAACACATTTGAATGTGTACCTGTTTCATTATTCACTCCTGCGTCAACTTGAAGAGAACCGTTATAGGTGCTAACGAAGGGTTTGGCTTGAATGGCTACCTTGACGTTCATGGTACTATGCAAAGCGTTGTTTATAACTGTATATTTGCAAAGAGGATCACTGACGTTGGTTTCACAACCACCTGCTACTTTGCAATCAATCAGCCGTAGATTAAGTTGTAGTTTTTCCTTGATATTCTGAAAATGAATGCTGTGGCAAGGCATTGATTCATAAACTCCTTCAAAACTAACTGCAAGTTCTGCGGGTGGTTTCAAAACTGAAATGAAAGAATTAAATCGCATGATTTGTTTGATGTTCATATAAATTTGTAACCGAAATATCTCTTACAAACTTAAAATAATCTTAACGCGTCTACATTTCAAAGCTTTTCGAGAGCATATTACTATGTTTAAGATTTCAATAAATCAAATGTTTCCTAATAAACATCACAATTTTAAAATGTTGGTACTCAGAATCCATAACAGCACTTTAAAATGTTTAATTATGGCGTTACAGATTTATTTCAATTTTATATTCATAACTGCGGCAATGTGTTGCTCATCCAGTATTAATGTAATTGAGATTTTCAAATGTCAGGCAATTCAAGTTGTCATTTCATTTTTGTTAAAACATATTTAGATTCAAAAGGAAAAAAAAAACTTTTATCAATATATTTTACAGCGGTTTGCAAACCTTTTTTTACACGACGAAGGCTCGGGTTAATGATAATTAATATAAACAGTAAAAGAACGTCAATTCTTGATTATATTATTTCCTACCGTGGTGTCAATTCTGGCTGAACTTTAGTGGCTCTGCCTTTATTGGGGTCATCGAGCATCTACACATTGTCGTTAGCTACTTATGCTTTGTGTACGATAATACGTCAACCAGCGTTTCTTTCTTAAAAACGACCGGCGACAAGTTTGCCATTCCGATATAGGAAGGGGCTAATAAAACCTAACATTTACACTGTTCATTCCAAAGCGTAAAGTCCGCGGGTTCTCATATCTACTGTATCTTTTGTAATGCCTTTAACTTGTATTTTATTATGGTTAAAGAACATTTATGACTACTATTGTCGTCAAGTGGCAAGTGTGAGGTTGGTGCACCCTCGAACCTGGTTTAAACCACCAGTGGCAATTTGTTTTGCCACTGACCGTTCCAAATCGGTATTCCCAAAGGTTCTCTTTGTTTCGTTAGTTGTTTGTGGCGTCCTATTTGAATTGACATACTTATAACAAACATGATCTTCTTCTTCCTCTCTTCTTTTTCGCTGTGTGGGGAGGCTTTGTTTTGTGAGTGTGGCGATTTCTGATATGCATATATTGCCTTTTTCATATTAAAATTACAAACAATTACCCTTATGACAAATGCACACATTTCGTATTTGTTTTCAAGTAAATCTTAAATAATCTCATTTAAAATATAAGATATATTACAATCATTTGTAAGATTATTTACCCGAGCAAAAAGGCAATCTGGCGGTAGGATTTGTAATGGTTTGGTGATTCCATTTGTACCCTGTGGCAGCACCACATTCGTAATATGGTAATGTTGCGGTTGTAAAAACTAGACCAGGTGTACAAGAAATTTTACATGTCTTCATGACTAATGATTCGTTGCAGGAGATTTGCATACCACGAGTTTCACTCAGCTTGTAGCATTCTGAGAATTAATATGTAAATACTGTAAATTGTACAAATATAACGACTAGAATTTGGTGTTCCGCCGAACACAAGTGTCGCCTGCTTGCGAAAAGTTGAAAAGTGGGCCCATGTTCTATCATACATGATAAAAAGATGTAATTCAAGTTGCATTGTAATACTACAAAAAAAACTTGTTTTAAATGATCAGTTTTTATCTTTATTGTGTATTCCAGTTATGAGCAAAATTAAGTTTCCGGTAAAAATCATTCAAAAAAGCACAACTCAAAACAGATATAACTTCATAAAAACAGATGCTATATATTGTTTCAAAAAATAAGTACCGGTACTTTCCAAGTTATAGGAAATTAAGTTTCAGGTTAAAGTTAATTACAAGGGGCATATCTAAAAACGTTAATGAGGAGTTATCATTCTCAGTGTCACAGATGGCTTTGTTACCGCAGATGACATAGTTCAAATTTGAAATAAACATGATAAGTACTTTTATGTTATAGGCAATGTTAAGTACCACACTAGTCATTTAAATAGGGCATTACTTGAAAAATAGTGAAACAGGAGTTATCATTCTTGTTAACAAAAATGGATTCGTTCATGTAAATGGTATATTCTAATTTTTCTAAAAGTTACTTGGATTAGGACTTCAAAGTTATAGGCAGCGTTAAGTTCCATATTAAAGTCATGTGAAAGGGACATAACTCCAAAAATAGTCAAACAGGGGTTATCATTCTTGTTGTCACAGATGGCATTGTTGATGCAGATGATATATTCCAAGTATTAAGTTATAAGGACAATTACTTCCAATGTTATAGGCAACATTAAGTTTCATATTAATGTCACTTGAAAGCCGCATATCTAAAAATACTGTATCAGGAGTTATCATTCTTGTTGTCAGAGATGGTTTTGATCATCTAGATGATATATTCCTAGTATTAAGTAAATAGAACTAGTACTTTTAGAGTTATAGGCAACATACAGTTCAATATTTAAGTCATTTAAAAGGGGCATGACTCAAAATATAGGAAAACAGGAGTTATCAATCTTGTCTCAGAGATGGCTTTGTTCATGCTGATATTTTATTCCAATTATTTACTTAATAGGATAAGGACTTCCAATGTTATAGGTAACATTAAGTTCCATATTTAAGTCATATGAAAGCAGCATAGCTCAAAAAATACTAAACAGGAGTTATCATTCTTGTTTTCAGATAACTTTGTTCATGCTGATGACATATTCCAATTATCAAGTTAATAGGGCAAGGCAAGTACTTTCAAAGTTATAGGCCACACTTAGTTTCATATAAAAGTCATTTGAAAGGGGCACAACTCAAAAACTACTGAAACAGGAGTTATCATTCTTGTTGTCACTGAAGGCTTTGTTCAGATTATATATTCCAAGTATTAAGTTATTAGAACAAGTACTTCAAAAATTATAGCGACATTAAGTTTCATATTAAAGTTCCATAAAAAGTAATTTGAAAGGGCATAACTCAAAAATACTGAAACAGAAGTTATCGTTCTTGTCACAGATGGCTTTGTTCGTGCAGATTATATATTCCAAGCATGTTAATTAGACAAGTACTTTCAAAAATTTAGGAAATATTAAAGTTCCATAATAAAGTCATTTGAAAGGGGCATAACTCAAAAATACTGAAACAGGAGTTATCATTCTTGTCGCAAGAGATTGCAATGTTCATGCAGATGATATATTCCAAGAATTATGTTAATAGGACAAGTACTTTTAAAGTTATAGGCAAAATTAATTTTCATATTAAAGTTGGGGGACTACCGGACGACGGCACTGACAACGACGACGGCGACGACGATCCCTATGTGTCTTCCTGCTATCGCAGGCGACACAAAGCATTTCATATCTCGATATTTTAAATGGACTCAGAAACATACAATGTAACTTGTCATTGTTTGTAAAGTGGTTCTGTCCCGATATCGGATTTGTATAATGCACACTGGTTTGCTCTACAATGAACGCAAGAGTATGTCCGCTACAACAATAATGTTTAAGAAATACTAAATAACATTTTAGTTGTTCAAATTACAATTTATTAAACATGTATAACGACACAGACTGTTGCAAGGAATCTCTCAACATCTTGTTCTTTGTGTCCATCGATATAACATTATCATATCGAATAGCATCATAACACCTGGTTTTAAAAATTACGTTGTCTTCCGTCAGTGATCCCTCTACAAAGATATGTCATATATTCAAATATAACATTCAGGAGAAGAAAACACTTACCTGGACAGCTTTGTGTTGCGCAAACTATTGATTCTGATAAACTTCCGGTACAGTTAGTTCCCTCTGGATCCGGAGGTGGGTTGTCACATCGTCTACTTCTACTAGTAACCCCTCCCCCGCAGCTTTTGGAACACGTTGTCCATCTTGTCCAATCAGACCAATGTCCGTCAACTTAATACAGGTTTATATTTAGCATTTTACATGCTGCTTAATTCAATTTAGAAATGCGCAGAGAAAAACAAATATGAATACCTTTATTCATAAAAAAATTGATAATTGATTGTTATGCATGTGAAATAATAATTATATCTCGATAAGCATTTTAAAAACAATCTGTTTCTGCATTATTTGACCAACAGCTTGAAACGAATTTGATCACGATGTCAGAGTTTTAGTTTTTTTGCACGATATACGGTTGATTGATTTATTTATTTACTGAAAAATCGTCGGGCAATAGCAGACAACAGAAAACATAGAATGTCCAATACAACAGATAATAATAGAATTTGAATATCATAGTCACACATTTAGCACGATACACACAAATTCGGTGTGGGGAGGCTGTTTTTTCTGAATGTGGCTATTCCTGAAATGCATATTTCACCCTTTCTTTTTTTAAAAAGACTTATTCTTTTCAAACTGAATGAAAATTTTATCTTAGTTCTAATTCTTAAAACTAATTGTTCATAGTATTTTTCGTTGATCAGTTTTGTGTAATTCAATATCAACTAGCGGACATTTAATTCAGGAATGATTTTGATACATATTTCGAAAAACAAAACATTTTTCCCAATATCGTTAAAATTATAACATGACACGACTTTGTTCTACTTAATAAAATTTTTCTGCATTCAGTATGCACTCTTTACTGCTCTCTCTTTCTCTCTTCTTTTTCATTGCGTTGGGAGGCTGTGTTTTGAGTGTGGCGATTCCTGATATGCATATTTCACCTTTTAGACAGCAAGCAAGACCGACTGCTTGTATTCGTTCGTAATGTTTATAATTAAGTACGAAGTTTTACCTGCTTTAATTTGACATAAGATTCCACTAAAACCATAAGGACATGCGCATGTATAGTTTGACTTTCCATTTAAACACGAAGCTCCGTTTTGACAAAGGTGTTCCTTGCAGAAGTCAGGAGGTATTTCACAGTGCGGACCGGAATAACCGCCCACGCAAATACACTGGTAGCCATCTACTTTGTTGACGCAGTCATATTTACCACATGGTGAACTTTCGCATTCATCGAATGCTAAAAGTAAACAGTTTACGCGTGATGATTAAATTAAAGAGGTCAAGAGTTTTCAACCCCCGAAGCTCATTTTTGACACAATAAATTTAAATTTATAGCTAACTTAGATACATCGACATTCTGTTTGTTTCATAATAATCAGAGTATTTTATTATTGCTTTTATGCATTAACCATGTTACAGCAACTGGGTTCAAAATAAAATATCCATCGAATACATTCAAAATACACCTGCACAGAACTTACCGTCACATACTGCCGGGATTATTGTTGCCACATTTTCAGCTTGAGCCAAGTTATCAATCGTCATGCTACCACCAGATATGTCCACAGTACAATTCTGAGACCAGCCAAATATTTCTGATGACAACGCAATACGTGGTAAAACGTAAAATGCAGAAATCTTCATATCTACAAACAACAAACTCCTAACTTAAATAAACTCTTATAAATAACATTTACTCTGATAAATAACATTCCACATTCAAATACATGAATTTAAAGAGATAGATAGATCGAAGCTTTATGAAAACACATGATTTTTAAATACTAGTATTTTCATTCATATTGGAAATATAAGTTATGTTTATTAAGTATGAAAATAAATCAAGGTTTTATTTTTAACATTACATGGAGACAAAAAACCATTTTAAAAATTATATTTCATTATCATTAGAGAGCACGGTTATACCTCCTTGAAGTTCTATTGAATCATTGACGTTCAGGATGTGTTGTGTTGAAAACGGAAACGATGCGTTTCTGTAAACCGGTTTTCCCTTTACAAAAACTTCCACTTCTTGTGACGATCTGTCCATTGTCATAGCAATAGCTGTCCATTTGCCTGCTGCAAGGGCTGTTCCGGTTATAATCTGTATGACACTTTTATGGAAAATAAATTTAATCATGTAACAATATATAGCTGTGTACGTTTTCAGTTGTTTAACGCAAGAATAATGACTCGGAACAAAGTGTCATTAAAGCGATGCCAAAGGTAGGTATTGAATTATTGTGAACAAATCATAATAAACGACGCTCGTGACGTAAAACTCATTTAACACACTTAGGGCAAATATGTCGTTGTAACTTAAAACACCTTTCATGTGTATATCAGGAACACCCAGAAAACAAAGGCACTCTACACAGCCAAACTGCTGATTGGAAAGAGAGGTTTATCAAATGATCAATTTCAAATTTGACATCACAGACATTAAACAATTTGTCGTTGGCAGGTTTGATAGGTTCTAGGGTGCACCAAATCCACATTTTACACAAAAAGTTCTCATATGAACAAACAAGTACTAGTTGTGTTTGTGAAATAGCTCCATCTAACCAATCAAGTTAAAAATATTGCATGCAAAAGCACACAAATATATAAAACATAACACTCTAATGGCATTGTCAAGCAAAAAAGCTGGTACTTAATGAATTTAACGAGACCTGAGCCCGTGGAGTCAAATCAGCAAGAACAGTATGACAGGGATCCCATGACTTGTTTTATTAATATTATCCAGTAAAAATGAAAGAGTGAATCGATTACACGATGCTACGTTTTTTATCTATGATTCATTACATATCCAAGAAAAAATCATAATCGTTTACGTGTTATACTGAGAATATAAAATGGGCTATGTTGCAATTAGATTAATGAAAACGCCTCAGATGATTCGATTTATGCCTTTCCTGACCCCTGATAGTACAATGCCATTATATTTAGATTGAATCATACCCATTTATTTCTACTGACAGCGAAGGTTGAACTAGTATGGTAAAACCTTTTCCGACTGATGGTTGCCTTGACATAGCTGAATCAACATTCGCTAACGACGGTCTGACCCACATAAATATTGTTATTGAGTCAAACACTTGAACTGTTGGTATCAGCGCTCGCGATGAACCTATTTGCACATCGAAGGCTGTAATAATAATTACGTTGTATTAAAAATTCCATTTGATAAAATACTTAAGGCAATTTGATAACATTAGGCAAGCAAGAATAATTTAGAAATATTTTATTTATGTATTAAGATTTGTTTTTGAAAAAAAAAAAAACGCAATATTACATTTAATGAAAACGTTTTTTAATTTCCAATTAGTTTGTTAAAAGATAACGTCAAGAAAATGCTTTACTATGCACATTAGTGCATAACAAACTCCCTAAGAATATAACTAAACCAGGTGAAAAATAATTATACCGAAACTCCCACGGTTGAAAGTTCCTCATAATAACAGCACTGGCATCTTGCGCTTAAAAGAAATCGGAATCTTCATCTTGCGAAAAGTAATTTCATAATAGGGAAAACAGTTGTTGTCGTCACAGGTAAACATACCTTGACACTGCGATTTAGAAGTCGCTCCCTGACCGGAAGTCATCTGATTACTGTCACATCTTAAACATTCCGTTGCACCAGCATTTGGTTGATACCAGCCACTTAAACACTTTGTGCAGGGTACTAAGCCGTTTGAAGAATATTCACCTTTTGCACAATAATCTTAAATATATAAAACATTTTCAAAGAAAATGATACCGATAATAGATTTATGTAAATACAATGTCGATACATTGACAATGTTATCAAGACATTTATTTTTTACAGATTTAGACTGAACATTACTCTATTCAAAACTTGGATGCAAAATGTTACAGCGATTCTGGATGGGCGAAGCAACCCCGTCAAGTGCTTAAGAGTACGAATCTAAAGGTTAAACGTCATTTTTTATCTCACTTTCATATGTATACATACATGTATTATAATGCCATAAACATGAATCATTTCGGTGTTCTATTAAACTCGACAACTTATTAGCATAATGACAAACTGATTTTTTTTTCATAAAAACCAAATACATTAAATAGTTTAATTATCATAATTATTTATCATTTAATTCAATAAAAAAACACGAAGTCAACACTCTAACAAAAACAACAAACTACAAACTTCAAAGCAAATATACCTATGCACTGAGACACATTTGTTGCACCTAACACCGTCGTATTTGTAAAGGGCGGACACAGTTTACAACTCGGAGAATAAGCTACATCCTGATAAGTTCCGAACGGACATTCCTTACATCTTCCTCTTTCAAGATAATTTCCTTCTGGGCACCCAACTAAAACAATATTTACGTGTTTAAAATAGGTTAACAACACATGGTGGCTTAAACACCACCATTACGTTTAATTTTATCTGTCGATTCTAAACATATATAAATTGATCATTGTTATTAATTCTCAAATTTACACGTAATTGTAATAAAAAGCAATTTTATATAGACTTGTCAAAAAAGTAACAAGCTTAAACCGAGCCAGCAATATGTTCAGTTGTGTCGAGTTAAATAGATTTCAAAGTTTGATTTCATCTTTTTGACATTGATATTGTCAATGCCGTGTTGTTGCAGTACACAATTTAGCGGCATGAACAGGCAAGTCCATTTCTTTTACCTACAAACTCAAACCGAGCCTGCGATTGTTTGATTGTGTTTCTCCGACGATTTTCAAGTCTTAACACAATGTCTGAGTGTGGCGATTCCTGACATGCGTTTTTCACTTTTTTTTAACTTTTTATCTGTTTAAAAAGTACTGTTTCGACGTACCACACGACCCGGTGTCCCATTTTGCAAGTGTCCCGTTAGGACAAAGCAATCTTGCACTTCCTTGCTCATAGGAGACGGACGTTACAGGCAAACCGTTTATATTCAAATTAAAACGCCCAGCGTTCACCTCTTTCTGTACAGCTTCTGACATTCTATTTAAGATAGCTTCGGTTTCGTAGAAAATATCATCAGTTGTCTTTCCTTGAAGCTTCTTGAATGGAATTAAAAACTCAATTCGCAATTTGTACGCCATGCTTGCCGAGGATCGCCGCATTATGGCATCTTCCGCATCTCGTTTTCTCCTAGAAACCGGACCACAGGTTACATCAACAAACTTGGCTTGACATTCAGGGACATCCCGGCATTCTTCATGAAAGACGGACGCATTTAACGCCTGAACAAAGTTCTCTTGTATTTGTTTCAAATTTTCAACGGAGCTATTGCATCGTCCAGTGTAATAGAAAAATTGGCTTGGCAAATTGATATAATCGACACCAATTGCTCCTGAAAATATAAGCAAAAGGTAAAATATGCGTATCGGAAATGGCCACATCCAGAAGACACATCCTTTCCCACACAGCCAAAAAGTAGAGAGAAGAAGAGTGTTTGGATATACATGGATATCAGTTTCAGGCGCTATAAACAATAAACGAAAGTTAGAACTCGAGTGGTTAACTTGGAACGGTCATAACCCAGGTCTAGGGTGCACCAACCTCACACTTGCCCCAACAGGTTCTCATATAAGTAAAATAAGTAAAAGTTGTCGTTGTGAAATAACTCCAACCGACTCATCAGCTCGACAAGTTTGCATGCAAAAGCACAAAAACATATAAAACATAAGAAGCTAATAGGATTGTAAAGTAAAAGGCCGGGTACGCAATAACCTAAGCAAATTGAATCAAATAAGCAAGAAAACGATGACAGGTATTAAAGAAACAAATCGAGATTCTATGTTCTTTTACAAGATTATCCAATAAACCTTCATAAACCCATGCCACAGTCGTGCAAACAAAGAGGTAAGTATGGCGATCAACAGTAGATGGTTTAATCACCAGCCTGCAAAGCGCTGTAGAATATCATGATCATAGTAACCTTTTGGAAGCAAGAATGCTCGAAAGTATCGTGCATTTTATAGAAATGTTAGATTTTTATATTTGTGGTGTTGAGCAGCTTTTAAAGCTCTTTTCCAGCTATCACAGTAATCTTTATATTCAACATAATTAATTCCACACATGTTTACTCAATTAAGAAATAAAAAAACATAAAAGTTTAATTGTGCTTTTATTAACAAAGTAGAAAAAATGAGAAATAACAATTAAATAATAGTCATGTTGGTATGGTGAAATCATTTAATGTGAACGTAGAATCTCGATCAGTTTATCTGACATTGTGTTCTTGCTTTTTCGGGTGCACTGGTCGCAAAAAAGATCATCGAGTACATGTCATTTTGCTTAACAATGCCTTTTTGAGTGTTCATGTATCTGTGTTTTAATGTGCATTGCCGAGAAGATGGGTGTGTTAAGGTATATTCGCCAAGACTACCAACCTTCCCACCCACCCACCCGCATACATTCCTACCTACATGTACATACCTTCATACCTAGCTATCTATCTGTAATATCTAACACCCAGTGGGGACATAGACATACTGCGCGTCTGCTGTGAGACTGTTAGTGAAGAATTAGGAAAAAGAATTGATAGAGTGTAAAAGAGATGTAAAACAATAAATAAATAAATATAGGAGGATAAATATTGCACTTCTATATACTTAATGGGTCATTTATTCGAAAATATTATAATACTATTGCATTTTCCTCAACACATACCGACGATAAAACTAAAAAATGAATACTAAATAGTTTCATTGTAATGTTAGCATAAATTAAGCTCAATGTTGTTTCAAGAAATGGTTTACAAGTAATGTTGCCGTATTTTCTTCGAATATGTTAGCCTATCATATTATTACGAATACATATTTATAATTATTTATGTTTCAAAATGTTGTGGCCAAATGCTGGATACCAGTTGTCGAAATAATGAAACATTACCATAAAGCACTTACTATTACAATTTGGCACAATGCTGGTTGGTCGCCAGGTTCCATCAGATTTTCCGCAAACAAACATCCCATCTCCAATGTTAGGGATATCAAACCCCGCTTGACACTGCATTTGACACATCTGGCCGTGGGTCCATTCACTACACGCTAGAGCGCCATTTCTTGGTTCCCGCAAAGCTGCACGAGAACAGTTCGTCTCTTTGTAAGAAAAAACAAGAACAGTTTAAGTTTTGGTTTTGGTTTTTTTAGTTTTGTTTTAGTGGGGTGGGAGAACAATTGCTTTGTGATCGTAAATATTCATAATAAACCTTATTGAAAAAAAATTCATGTGATTGAAAAATTCATGTCTAAATATTAAACAGATAAGGCTTCTTTTTATAAGAAAACATGTATTTCTTTCTTTGTTTTGAATATGTAACTGCAAATGTTCATTAACAGCAATTCACAGAAAAAACAGCCCCTCCTCCAACCACAAAAACAGGTTTCAAACAGCAGAAGAAAAACATATATCTTTCTAGATAACGAAAGTACATGTATCAAGTAAAATAAGTATTTTTGGTTGACATAACAATTAAAACACCAAGTACAATACTTAAAAAATAAAAGAAACTGTAAGTGACTATAAATACATTAGTAAAATAAAAGTTGAATGCAACCTTTGCAGAATGGAGCAAGTCCGTCCTCATCCCATTTCCATACCGGCTTTGGTGGATAGCTTTTATTTTCTGGCAAGCATTGGATTAAGTTCACACCACCCATAGGGTATCCAGATTTACAAGCAAGGGTACATTGCGCTCCAATATGATGCTCCTCTGGACAATCGTACTTTAAGTGGTCACCTCCAACAACGTTTAGAATTGGTGGAGCACAACTCAGTGCTGCAAATACATGATTGATGTTGGTTTATTGTTATTTGGTCGTTTTAAATCGGTCGGGGAATCTGTGTTGTTAAGTGGCTACACATAAGGTTTTCCCGTGTTTTCACGAATGATGATAACGAAATCTTACATTTCCTCCCGGCGTGAACTACGAGTCACGTGCTGTCGCGTATTAGCACAATTATGGAAGAGCAATTACACTCGGCAACGTTTCTAACTTGACCCGCTTGTAAGTCAAACATCCATCTACCTGTTATTCATACTAGATGAGGGCTGAGGGAATTTAGGAGAACTCCGCTAAAAACATCTTAATAATTAGACACCCTCTCTCACAAACTATAATCAGAGCATGTTTTTAAGAATCAGATAGTGTAAATGAGTTTTTAAACGTCAATATTGAGATAACATATTCAAACAAACAACTTTTGCCAGTCCTATGAGTGTTCTTAATAGCGAGGTTTACTGTATTGTTATAATTATACAGATCATGACAAAGCATATTACATGTTTACATTAATGTTGTTTTCAAGAAAAAATCCATAAGCCTATCAGGAATGGCCGCATATAGAAGACACAGCAAATCCACGCAGCCAAAAATGTAGAATGGATAAGAAAGCAAGGGACCTTTTTGTCCAGAAGTACAGTTTGTCGACAAAGTGATGGACACCATAAAAAACTTTTTCATATAAAATGATCCGAATGATTATTGTAAACATGCCAAAGCTGTTGGAGTGGTTCACAACGGAATACCAAATCGAATGGTAACGTTGCTAATGTAATTGTTATTCTTCCGAAATAATTTTCTAGCATTTTGCTTTTGTTTGTATAACTTTGTTATTTATAAATATAAACAATAGTTTTGCACATGAGTGAAGTAACATAGATTTTCTGAAGATGACTAAGATTTCTGCAGATTTGCTTCGCTGTTATAAGTTAAATATAACATCATGTGTTTGCTGATACGACACCTAAATCTTTGTTTACTTATTTGCATAATTTATATAAGATTGCTTTGGTACTTCTATTTCACTATTTCAGTTGTGCGTTATTAAATGACTAAGTTTACGCACGCATTAACGAAAGAAAAATAATATCAATATAGTATTGAAATCAAGGTAGATTTGGCATGCACCGGTGATTTTCGTAACAGCTCTAGAAAACAGTCATGTGATGATTACCAAATTACGTACACATAACCTGAACGGTGAACACACACATTTCTCCAAAGTTGTGATGGCTGTCTTCAATACTATACTTTATTGTATACGATCCCGCCAGCATACGTCTACCAGGTGCATAGCCATTCACTTCAGTGATGCTAACATTATCGTTTGAGTTATCTTTTCCTTTCGGTTCATCCCAAGCCACTTCAGCTGAATTATCAGCGGAATCAACATACACCTGAATATCATGTGGACATTCCCCGGGTAGAAATCGTGGTGGCGTAATATCTGAAATATATAAGGAAAGTAACATTTACATTAACATATTACTTTGAAATATTGGTAAAAATAATATTTCATAAAGGTAAAAAAAATATTTAGTTCTAGCGAGAGCACTTTTGAACACCCCTCGTATGTTTGGAATAAAGTACTGATTCAACGGATCTGTTACATTTTGAATGTTTGTCAAATTAATTCGGGTAATTTTGACTTTTAATCAAACTGAACATAAAAATTATAAAATTAATTGTCAAATCATTCTTGGAGGTACTCTTTTTCGTGGACATCGATGGCTGGTCAATCCAAGAATATGAAACACCACAAATATGTGATCGCACGAATACTGAATTTAAAACTTGAGATCAACAATATTATATTAATTTTAATTACGACAACACAAAACTATGCCTTCGAATAAAGATGCATTCAAGGTATTCATAAAACGATTTTAACTTAAAATATTTGTTTTATGCTACTTAAGGTCACTATTAGTTTAATCAAAATGTCAATAACTTTATTAGTTTAAACTAAATATAGATACCTGAGAACACAGGTTGCCAAAATGGCTAAATATGTTTAGAATAACACAATGCCTTATGAAATACTCTTTCGTTGTAGTAAATGATATGCAATTTAGACTTAGACCTGGAGTCGAATCTCTACGGCGACGTTGTCTAGACACGTAAATTCTAGCACGCTACCAATTACATATACTATAATAGATGACCGGTCTTACAATAAAATTGAATATTGTTGTAAAATTAGATTTAGAATTAACTTTATTTATGAAACAGCATAAAAAGCGATTTTTTAAATTTAAAACTGTATAGTAAGAACCTTTTAGCAGGTTCCTTTTAAAACTTACTAACAAAATTAACAAAGTACCTGAACACATTGCAACTTGTCCCCATTGTCCTGTTTCATCGCATGCCATCAGTGGATTACCTTTGACTTTATAACCATCTTCACAAATGACCTCGCAAATGTTGTCAAAAACCATTTTGTTGTTTGGGCAACGTAAATATCCATTGTAGATTGTTACGTTGTTGCACGATTTTGCTGTTGGACAGATAACTATGTGTTTTTTAATGAATATTTAGAAAATTAAATGTACAAAAGTTCATCGAAGTGGTTGATTAAATAATCTTAAAACATACTCAAGTCAAACATAAATATTAAAAGATTGAAGTTTAGAAGTGAAAAATACTATATAATATTGTATTGCATCATTATCTGCAGACCTTTTTGAAAATTAATTAACTAACAAATATTAAGTTACCATTCTCCCCCCCCCTCTCTCTCTCTCTCTCTCTCTCTCTCTCTCTCTCTCTCTCTCTCTCTCTCTCTCTCTAAGGCCAAGATTTTCGCTTGGTCTACACAAATCTTGGAAGCGGTCTGATTTCCAGAATTATACTTCATTAACTGAAGTCATCAGTCTCATTATACAATGTACGGAATAAAGCAGCAACTTACCCGACGATTAGATGTGACTTTATTGGGATAACCTTGGACGCAAGTCAAAAATTTTCCATTATAGTTATGACATTTACTAGGAGTTAGTTACATACCTTAATATATAAACACGGTGTGATGCCTGCACCGGCGACAAGCAGAGCAACCATCTGATTCCCGCGAATTGAACGGTTAAGACTCATTATCACAATTAAAATTATGTTGGTAAAGGTTAACAGTTTTGGAAATCACTAGGAATCAATAAAATGAATACAACAATACAGCCCAGGCCATATAGTTACACCCTCGAAACATTATTACTTAACATGTAGTCAAATATACGTTTAGCTAAACCGAATATCCAGTTTATAGAATAGAGATGTGGTCTTTCTATCGGGATTGGCTTAATGGAGTGTTAGTAATCATAAAATATGAAAATAATAGATATAAAAACAAAGTTGTTCTTACGTATACAGTTGGCTGGTGATGGAGGTGTCCATGTCCCCCATTTCCCACATTTTATGGTTGAAGTGTCGCCGAAATGAAGAATGTATCCACGTTGACAGCGCACTGAGCACGTAGATCCAAATATTATATCACTCGTTTCACAATCGATGGTCCCGTGATCCGGCCAGCGGTTCAAAACACATCTGTGAACTTGAAGACATATCTGTTGGTAAGTTATCTGTTTTTTCTTCAGTAGACAGTATTTTTCAAGAGGAAAAAACAACGTAGAAACCAGCACTGAACTTAGTTTTATTTGTTTACATTTCACTCAGACAGTTTTTTTTAACAATAATTGATTCATTTTAATTAAACAATAATTCTGAAAGCGAACAATTAATTAACTACTTTAAAACAACCATGTTCTTAACGTTTTAAGTTGATTTAGTTATATTTCGACCTTAACATTGATATTATGTGTTCGAACTTAGAAAACAATCGTACACTGGTCAATCCGATTCTCTTACAGATGCATAATAACACAACTTATTGTGTCCACATTAACTACGTCTTCTACACGTATTTATGTGATTTTTAATTGATGGTACATAAGTTCAGATTTCCCATCTCCCGATTTCCCTTCTCGTTTGCATTTGATTATTTGAGAAATACATATAATAATTGTATTAACAAGATTGAAAAGAGACTCCGTGCCGAAAGCCATAGCATTTATTTAAGAATTCATAACAAACATACTATAGTTAGCAAATTGGGAGAGTAGGGTGACTTATAAATTTGGACAAATAAAAAATATGAAGTTTGTGTGTGTATGTGCAATTTCGGTGCACTCAAACTTTCTAAATCAGGTGTAAATTAAACAACCATACAATACACACATGTTCTTGTTTGATTGTGTTTGGTTAGAACTACTCATCTACTCATCAGAACAACGCAGATTATGAGAGACTCATCATTAATCATTATAGAAACAGTTATATAGTCACTAATGTGACAACCAAACACAGAAATTTCGTACAGACAGCCAATATCACTATGTGATGGTAAAGATTGATTTAAAAGTCTGAAATATTTAATTGTATCTAGATCCAATTTAAATAAATCGCCTTTATTTATATATGTTGATCCGCACCGAAATGTAAGATGATGGTTAAGATGATATTTAGTTTATTTAAAGACATGGCAATTCGGCAAGGAAACTAACTTATATTCAGTGATTGGTCGGAATAAAAAGTCAGTATTTTTAGAAAAAGAACAGCCGTTATAACTGAAGACTTCGTTGTCAGTTTAAATTTACGTTGTTTTTGGTCCAAGACACCGCCTATCAAATTTCGTCGTGTTATGTAAAACTATCAATAACATAGAGCGGGTGACGGTATTACCGAACAGGTGTCTTATTTCGAACATAATTTTCAAATAAAATTTACGTTTTTTTTTCATAAGATAAACTTGTATGTGAGGTAAAATAAGATGTCATTATAATTTCATAGAATATTTGACTTGTTTACAAGTTCGATAGCACGCTAGTTTCAAATTTATTGAGTTTCAAAGAAAAATGCTTTTTGATGTAAGTTTAGTTTAACAATTTGTTAATCCCAACATCCAATAATCTTAAGTTTACAGATCTAGTTCTACAAAATTTGACCGTACTCATCACTTGACTATTTCTCTTTCGTTCTATCAAATATAGTCGCAACGTTTCAGGCGGCTTATATATAGCCACGTTTGGTGGCTTTCAAAGTTACCTTTTCATCTATTATAATATAATAATATACGATATGGTCACTCAACTGGTAGCTGATCAGTGCCACCACTGTCGTTTACTTATTGACATGAACATAAAACCAAATACTGTTATTTACTAGACTTACGTGCTAAGGTAAGTTCCATTACTTTCCAAGCACATGCTCAATCAAGTCGGGTTTGCAATTTCTCAGCTTTTCTCAGTCATTTACACATACCTTTGACTTCAAAAGTAATTGAAGTCGAAACAGAAAGTCCTCCGCTGTCAGTTCCAGTAAAATATACTGTATACTTCCCTTCTGGATATTCAGCTCCATTTCCTGATGGAGGGGACGTAGAAACCCTGCAATTTTTTTACTAGGAATTACCTATTTAAGTATTTCAAATTCAAACTTACAGCTTCGTTTTAACTTAAAGCTCATGAAGGAAAATATTTATATCCAAAATTGTCTCATGAGTATGACACACTGAATGAAAATTAAATTGATCCCCTTTGATTCACTTGGTTGCTCAGCCATTATTAAACCAACCTATTCTGCTGATAATGGAACATTTGTGTTTAACACAAGATAAAGCCGAACACAATACAGATCTACTACGGGAGGTTGTCCTCGTTTAAGAAGAAAGATGTAGATAATACAAGCAAACATAACACATAATAAAGTTACTTCGGTGAACATTTGCAACTTATGATGCACAATCAACATCAACACCGTTTTCCAAATTCCAGATTCACAGTTATCTTGAAAAATAGTGTAGCATTAAACAATTGATATACAAATAAACATTAAGTGTTATTTATAATGTTTTTCTTTCCATTAAGGGCGCGAAATTGGTGCTCACTGGGTTAGGTAATTAGCTAAACTCGATATTTATACCAATACAGAGTACCATTTTGATCCACCCAAACGATGGTGTGCATGTGGCAGTTAATATGGAGCCTTGGGGTGAATATCCAAATCTATATTGGCTGGGATATTGATATACATATTAAAACTAGCAAGTATAATAACAAGTAATTTAGTCGATCCCTTCTTTCTATTATTTAACTTGCCTTGGATTTAAGTATCCAGTGTAATAGTTATCACTAAGGTTATTTCTGACAACATTTGACATGTAAAGTTCTATAGTTGTTCCGGATCTAGATGTTTCCCATATACAAATATAATTGAGATTATTATCATCTTAATTTATGTGATAAAGAAGTCAGTACTCACGTTAATTTACCATCTTCTTTGTCAATAATTGTTGGCAAACTCCAGCTAACATTAGCTGTGGCCTTTCCTTCTTCACAATAAATAATAGCTCCAGTTGAAAGAAATGGAAGCTCAGTTATGCCTGGTGGCGTGTTTGGATCGGGACCTATTTTATAGTTTAAATGAACAGTAATCAAGCATACAAAGTTATAATGACTGCCATGTTTTAAGTGTGTCATTAAAATTATAGCATTCACTTAATACTGTCATTATAAGTTTCTTTTAAATGGAACAAGTTTTAATTTATCAAAGTTGAAACAGATTTAAAAACAACACCAACTGATCTATAATTAAAGAGGAAGCCCAAAATATTGGACTGAGTGTTTATTGCAAAGACATTTTAAAACTATGCACATAAATGAAAAAAATGGTCTACTGGTGGCTAAGATAGGGTCAGTTCATGTATGCTGGTTGATGAGCAAACGTCAATTTTCCATTAATATTTTGCAACACCGGAAATAATTTCTAGTATGACTTCACAAGTAATACTTAAAATAGCATTTTAATGAAATTTTAATATGTTTTCCTGAAATACCTAGTATAATGTTAAAGTTTTCATAATGAAGTAACTATTTTTGCAAACGAATTAATGATGTCACTGGTTACCATTGATTATTTTGCTATTTTTGTCAAGGAAATCGGTGTAAATTGTTGATCTTGGCAATCATGCAATTTCTTATTGCACGGGATTCCCATTAAACTTGCATATTGATGTATCATTTATGAAAAAATGTATAGATGCCTACCTTTATGAAAAGAGTATGTACACGATATAAGTTCTCAAAATTGAAACAAAGTTTCGTTCGTGAAAGTCTACAAAGCTGTTCAACTGTTATCGAAGTTGGTAGCGAAAACGCTTCTGAATCACTAATTTTTTTAACAGTAAGTTTTATAACCTTTTTTAAAATGTTTTTAAATTACTGTTTGAAAATCTTTTTGATTTTGATTTATTTCAGCACTTCAACTTACAGATTTAGTACAACAACTGAAATGTTACAAGCTTACTCTCTTACATTATATTGCTGACTTCTTTCAAAGAGCTTAGCAACACACTTATATATGAAATGGTAAAGTATTGAAAAAGTAAAAGTGAAAAAACTAAGGTTAGAAATGCAAAATTTAAAAACCTGTACAACAAATACTTCTTTGAATCCGTCTTATTAAAATGGAACTTTGATAGAAGAAAAAGTCGCTGCATAAATGTACATATGTGTCTTAGCCATTACATGCTAAGTCGGTTTATAAAAATCTACCACAGCGTTTAGTTTAAATTGTTAAAAGCAACAGGCATCTTCGTAATTTTTAACAATTTATCTAAAACAAAAATGACGCCGCTTTTGATGCGCCCGTACGAGACTTCTCTGCGCGTTAAGTACATATTTTTTTTCCGATAAATTTCTAAGAGATGTATAAGTCTTGAAACCACTATTGTTTGCCAAATGATAACTTCCCATAACAAACATTTTCAACAAGGAATATGCGTAGGTCAGTTCGTAGTGTACAAAATCATTTTTCTTCTAAATCGCTACAATGCAACACTATGGGCGAATCTTTAAAAAAGTGAAATGTGTATATCAGGAATGGCCACATCCAGCAGACACAGCCTCCCCACACAGCCAAAAAGTAGAGAGGAAAATAGAGCATGGTTTTACAATAATCAGTTTCAAAACGGACGCTACAAACAATTAACGAAAGTGAGAACCCTTTGGGTTACCACCTTGGAACGGTCAGTGGCAAAATATTTTGCCACTGGGGGTTTTAATCAGGTTCTAGGATGCACCAACCTCACACTTGCCCCAACAGGTTCTCGTATCACAAAACAATTACAAGTTGTCTTGGTGAAAAATCCAACCCACCCATCGGCTCAACAATGTTGCATCAAAAGCACAAAAGCATATAAAACATAAGAAGCTAATAGCATTGCAAAGCCAAAGGGCGGGTACTCAATGATCTTACCGAGACCAGAGCTCTTGGAGTAAAATCAGCAAGAACACGATGACAGGGATAAAAGAAACGAATCGAGCTTCTAGGTTCTATAAAAAAGCAACATATGCATATCAGGAATCGCCACACTCAAAAAACACAGCCTCCCCACGCAGCGAAAAAGAAGAGAGGAAGAGAGAGAGAGAGAGAGAGCTCATGTTTTATATATGTATGTCAATTCAAATAGGACGCCACAAACAATTAATAAACAAGAGAACCTTTGGGGATACCGCCTTGGAACGGTCAGTGGCAAAACAAATTGCCACACGGGGTTTAAACCAGGTTCTAGGGTGCACCAACCTCACACTTGCCCCAACAGGTTCTCGTATCACAAACAAGTACAAATTGTCTTGGTGAAATAACTCCAACCCACCCATCAGCTCAACAATGTTGCATGCAAAAGCATACAAACATATAAACATAAGAATTTAATAGCATTGCAAAGCCAAAGCGCGGGTACTCAATGATCTTTCCGAGACCAGAGCACCTGGAGTAAAATCAGCAAGAACACGATGACAGGGATAAAAGAAACAAATCGAGCTTTTAGGTTCTTTTAAGAAAAGATTTCCCCATAAACTTTCATAAACTCTTACACCCCTGCCACCGTCGTGCAACCAAAGAGGTAAGCATAATGATCAACTGTAGATGGGTTAATCACCAGGCCTGCAGAGCGCTGTAAAATATCTTGTTGGTAATCTTTCTTTTTAAATTTACAGATGGTTTTTACGAATAACCGGGAGAAATTTGCATCGCCTTTTATCTTCTTAAGTTTATAAATTAAATCTCCATAAAAAAACTGGCTGTGAAATTCCTTGTTGCAATAGTGATTTTAAACTGCAGCTGTATTTATGAATTAGATCTGGATATCGGCGATAAAACTTGCAAAAGGTTTTTCTTAATTTGTGATACCGATAACCTTGTTTTAAAAGTTTTTCTGTAATGCAAAGATTACGTTCATTGAAATCATTCACATCGTTGCAAGCTCTTGAAAAGCGAACAAGCTGTGAGATATAAACCCCGTAAGAAGTTGCACGAGGAACATCGCCGTCTAGAAACGAAAAATTTACTATATTAAAATTAAAATCATCTCTTTTATCATAAATTTTAGTAGTGACGTAACCATTTTCGATGGATAGATTTAAATCAAGGAAGTTTGCTTGCTTTTCTGAAGTGTTCGCTTTGTTAAGCTGTAGTTCTTTAGGATAAATCTTATTAACCAGTGATGGAAAATGGTTATTATCTATATTTAATAAATCATCAAGGTACCTCGAGGTGTTGTTAAAAGCTGTAATAATATTATCTTGATGTTCGGTAGAAAGAGATAACATGAATTCTCTTTCATAACAGTATAAAAACAGATCAGCAACAAGGGGTGCACAATTAGTACCCATTGGAATGCCTATTACTTGTTTATAAATAGAGGTACCAAATCTCAAATAAATATTATCCAATAAAAATGTGAGCGCCTGGATAAGGTCTTGACAGGTCCATGAAGTATAATTATCATAAGAACCATCTGTAAAGAATGCCCTATGTTCATTACAAGCAATAAATGTTTTATTTTCTCTAAAAGATATCCCCATAAACCTACATAAACTCTTAAACCCCTGCCAACGTCGTGCAACCAAAGAGGTAAGCATAATGATCAACTGTAGATGGGTTAATCACCAGGCCTGCAGAGCGCTGTAAAATATTATGTTGGTAACCTTTCTTTAAAACAATAAGCACAGTTTGTGCATTTTCTAGTGATACTAGCGAAAACTACAATCAAGCGCATAAGTTATGCTAAGTTTGTTATTTGGTCACCTATAGAACAGTTGACTTTTTCTTTGCCACAAGAAAATATGAAGCGAATGGTTACTTAAGATTAGTGTTAGAAATACTCCAGCCATTCAAACTATTTGCCTTTTTTTTCATTTCTGTTGTCGCGAAAGGTATGTGCATGATGATTTAAAACAACAATTTTGCAATTTGTTCAAGAATGATTAACTTAATTTAAATGTTTGGCATCTGATTCGTTATGAAACATGTTTGAGTTGTACAATATGTAGAATGAAAATTATAATAACATACCGCAATGTTCAAATGTGCATACTATGCTAAATATTGTTCCAGCAAGCGATGCAACTCCCGATACTGCCGATCCAGCTGCCGATATCCCGGCAGCTACTCCTGCTGCAGCACGTTTTTCTTTAACAGCTTGGATACCTGAAAGTTATGGAATAAGATATATTAATGTATTATATCATGTGATTACTTTCAATATTATTGAAATTTTGTAAAACAGAATTTTTCAGCACTGTCGCTATGTTATCATTTTAAACAAGCCAAGTTAAGAACGATTTATAACTATAATATATAAAATTATTTTCAGAGAATTTGTTTTCATACAGAGCATACATTGGAATGACATGTAAAGTGTATTTATTTCAGCCGTGAGATACGTACGAGTAAACAAAAAAGAGAAATGTGCATTTCAGGAATCGCCAAATTCACAATACACAGCCTCTGCACGCAGCGAAAATGAAGAGAAGAAAAGAGAGCATCATGCTGTCAATTTCAATTGAAATATACGTATCAGGCAAAGCCATATTCAGACAACAATCATCCCTGCAAACTTAAATGGTAAAGGGTAAAAGTCATCATGTTTTAATATGATCTATTAAAGTCCAAAACAAAACAATACTCTTAAATGAAAACCGCTTTTGATCCGTAATCAGCAAAGCACTTTGTCTCTATGTGTTAGCATCAGGCACACCAAAGTCGCCTATGCTAAATTCTAATATAAACAAACATGATAAGTTGCCTTTGTGAATAAACTCGAATCCATCAACTACTCGATAATGTTGCGTGTAACTGCACATCAACACATTAAACATACTACCGTTTGGAACTGACAGCACTCCGTCGACACAGGAGACCGAGAGCAGCTGGTCGGCAAAAGAAATATTGCAGACAGTGTCCCCTGGTATGATTCCTAGATCCTTTGTCCTCTTTTGCTCTCCAAACATATCTCTGCACTCATAAACATGCACAGTTTTGTCAACGGCACACCATTTTCCTGCGGCGGAATCATTCGTGCTGCCTTTCACCTTCAAAATTAATTGACTTGACAGAGTATTGTTTTTCAGACGAAATTACGCTTAACATTTTGATATATGCTTAATTAATTGATAGTTATAAAATGGGATTTAAGCATCATTGGACTTCAAATTCTACACATACTTTATAATTTATCATTATTTTAAAATTGAACTGATAATCAGAAAATTGTATTTGAAAGACAGCACTATTTAGGGATTCGAGTATTATGACAGTTATGACTACACCGTCATGATTATCCAAATAGAGTTTCAAAGAAACATAATACTTTGTTAAAGGTTATTTTGTGTGTTCAAATGAGGTTTTATTCAAACGTTCCCACATGAGAAGCAACAATAACAAAACCAGACTAGCACTGGCTGCCACAATTAATCGAATTTGTTATTCTTCTGTTACCAGTGTTGTTACCAGTGTTATCATCCCAACAGCTAAACAGGTTGAAGACGGTATTGAAAAAACAAATATCAGAAAGACCGATTAATTGTGTTTTAATAAAGGTAACAGGCAAAAACACATCCGTTCGGCATATACGAATAGTAGATACATAAGAAAGCATGCGTTATAATTTAAAGCTAAGCGGCAGAGTCGAAACGAAGAAGTAGGGGCGGTAGTTTCCAATTTCAAAGTTTCACTTACTGAAATGATCGAACACCAAAACAACTCCAGCGTTATGGCAATGAAGTAAATATTTAACTTCATGCTCGATGCTGAAATAAAAATATGTTTACAATATGAACACAAGTATTTTTCTCAGGTTTTTAAACATGTCATTATTTTGAAATTTTAAATTATAAATACATTACCTCACTTGTGAGATCTACGAATTATGTAAATATTGTAAACAGTGTTTAGCACGTTACATTTTCAAAGCATTAACCGTAGAAGATAAACTTTTCCATGTTTATAATTAATCTAGATAAGAACCTCACTTGCTATTGGTTCATATTCATTGACTGGCGTTCAGTATTAAAGGTGGATGATCAGAATTCAGTAGTAAATTTGAAACACAAATATGCTTTGAATAGATGTATTCGTCAATAAAAACAAAAACCCGTAAGGTTTTAGATCTGTATTAAATGATGTCCTGTTCTTTCCCTGCTGGAAACGAGAATCCCGCTTCACATGAATCTTCGTACCGTACGATGTTAACCTGTACTACGGTATTAGAACAATTACCTTACACCACTTGAAATAGATGAAAATGGAACTTTGAAAGCCACCGAACACGAAAAATATAGAAATAGTTTAGGCTTGGTTTGATTGAGCATGTTCATGGGCAGTAATGGAAATGCATATTATTGCCCACGCCGACTATCCCCGGGGTGAACGAAACTCAATAATGTCCTTGAACATGCTCAATCAAACCGAGTCTGCATTATGTTCATATTTGTCGTGTTCGGTGGCTTTCTGAGTTCCCTTAGTACTGTGAGGAAAATTATTTGATGATTTAGCTTGGGGCGAGTCTAACTGATAAATCTTTTTGGTTATTTTAATGCTTTGTGTTAAATTAGATTAGTTGATCTGTAAAGTCCTAGTCCTTCAAATGGTATAAAAGCAAGTGTCGTTCATTGACACTTGGCAGTGTCGAGGTGTTCACATCGTTGAATTTTGATTCAACATTTTGGTCTGCATTACAGGTCCAATAAAGTTCAGCTCTGTACTAGGGCATATTGACCGGGTTGTTTCATTCAACGTGTATGATGTGAAAAGTATTGGTTGAAGCTAGGGTTGATAAGGTTTTGAGATAGTGTCTTCAGACAATTTCTGGAAACACATGCGTCTGCTTTAAAATAGGTGTTGAGCGTAGGGTTTCTAGATGGTGCCTTCAGACAATTGCTGGAAACACATGCGTCTGAGACACTTCTGTCCCTGAGGTAGCTTTGAGTAGATGTTGAGGATAGGTTTTAGGTTAGACAGTGTTCTCAGACTATTGCTGACAAAGAGGTTCTCGTATAGTCGGGATATCACATAAATCCGAGACACTATTGTCCAGCAGGGTTTAAGTGTTGAGTGTATGGTTGAAGGCGTTTTGTTTGAGGTTTGTTATGATTCTGATTTGTTCACGACTTTGTTGAGCACAGTTTGAAAGTTAAAGAGCTCAGATTTGATAATTGTAAGAGTCTTATTGTGTGTTGAATCTTTTGGTTCGAAACATCATTGTCTGTGGTCCTTATAGTTTATTGTTAAGCGTGAGTGCTGAGAGTGTGCTGGAAGTAATTTTGAGATTGTTTTGTTTCAGACTGTGATTTTGCTCAGGGTGAGTGGTTGGAGATTTAGTTAGAGATCAATTATTTGTCCAGGTGGTCCATTGTCCTGGGGGTAGTTTCCTATGTTCGACGATTCTAACTTTGATTAATTATTTTTGATCCTAATCATTTCTCAAGTTATCTAATCATTCTGGAGCTCAGGAAAAATTCATTACATTGTTTAACCAATATACATTGCTCAGACAAATAATATTATGTTGAAATCATTTTGGAGAGAAAAATTTACTATATAGTTTGAGAAAAATAGTCTGTTTTATGTGCCTTTCGCTCGGGGCACGTTACAGTACTTTTTTTTCAGTACTCAAAAATGCTATCATATGAATATGATCGAAATGAATTGAAATGTATTGTTTTGTATATTGATTTGCATAAAAAACATAATTACATGTAGTGGATTTAAGATACTATATTTGAAGCTAGTTTACCATAATGTAAAGAATATAAAGAGTGATTAACAACCTTTAAGTCGAGTTTCAAAACATTATAAATTCATTGATAACGCTACCGTTGCGATGATCGCAAAAAATGTCTCAAAAATCGAACTAGAACCCAATTACCAAAACTGTTAATGTTATTCGTTTATGTCGTTCGTTGGCGGTTAAATAACTGCATTTTGTAGCAAACTGAGAATGTCTTGAAATAATGGTATACTGCCGTTTAAGACATATCGATGTTCTTCCATTTACCAATGAATTTAAGTCCGTAATTAGCAAGATCCTATTTAAAGTCTTTTGAACAGTCTGTTTGGCACAATAATTAGTGGGGCACTCCAAGGGGAAAGGTGTTTTATTCATTAATATTTGGACAAAAACTAACATTTATCAAATATTTTTTTTAAATAAATACTTGGAAATTGTGTTACATTTTATGACAATATTATGTTCGTACCGCAAAATTCATTATAGGTAATGTCTTCTGCTTATATTTCTTTTCTATGAGATCATTTCAAGAAATAAAGTCCATTTAACGATGGAATCTTGACCTTGAAGCGCCCGAAATAAGCATTCTTAAAAGACCTCGATGATAACGACAGACACGATAATGTTTGATGAAGGTACGGATAAATAATTATGTAAAAAGTAGTTCGTGTCTTTTTCTTGCATAACGGATAAGTATTTCCGCGTGATTTACCGGGGAAAGAAAATCTTATCTTTTCCCTAGGGAAAAGATATTATTATGCTGCAAAGAAATTTGCTTGAATTTGATTGGATAATTTGCCGTTGATGTATATCCGTATTTACGGATCGGCCGTAGATATGAACGCACGTGCCTTAATTTCCCTCTCTGGCCTTTCACCTTTTGTTGTCGTCCGCCATTTTGTTTTGAATTTTCGTAAAAATGCATAATATGAAGCCGATCTTGTAAATTATAAAGCGGTATGCTTAGGGATTACTAAAATTGTTACAGAAAATATTTGTGTTCTGTTTTTAACGTTGACAACGATCAGATTATTCTCAGATTGTGTAAATCAATATCAAATCGATAGACCATTCAATTTCTATAAAGGTGACGTCATGCAGGTAAATTAATGACGTCAGACATGTAATTATTGAGGTTCTCAGAGGGGAATTAAGCCGTTCGGCATTAAATAAGCGAAATAAATGAAAAAAAATCGATGTTTTCTTATTATTTTTGTCTGAAAAAGTATTTGCAGTATAATAAAACAATTATTTGGTTCCTTGACAGGGTATGTGAGGATATATTGCCGGTCTGGGTGTCATATTATCCCTCGCCTGCGGCTCGGGTAATATGACACCCAGACCGGCAATATATCCTCACATTCCCTGTCAAGAAACCAAATAACTATATAACATTTGCGTGCTACTTGAATGACGTCACGTCTACAAGTCTCTGACGTAATATATTCAAGTTAGTGACGTCATTTAAAATAAGGTTTGTGTTAAGGGCTTACCACACTCCTCCCAATCCTGTTCAGCAATAAAAAGAAAATTATCAAAATGCCGTTACATGAAACTTTGCACAAATGTTAATGTATCTTTATTTTGCAGATGGTAAGACACGTTAGAACAGTAAAGAAAAAAAGCGAGATTTAAAAATTCCCTCAACTTCTAATTACATAAACTCACAAAAAACTAAACAACACAAAACATCATTTTAAATGCCCACATGAGTAATATGATACTGACAACAATTTATTAAGTCCTCGTAACTTACATATGTAAACTTTACGAGATATTAGTAAAAGTGTGTTTGACCTTCAATTTTCTGGTCGCTTCCTGGTCGCGTAAACGGATGACAATCACTGATTTCTCTTTTAGTAGTAGAGCGTTTTTTTACAAAGTACACAACATTTTCTTGTAAGTTACATTGCACTCACGTGGGAATTCAAAATTATGTTTTGTATCGCTTAGTTTTTGTGAATTTATGTAAATAGAATTTTAAGGAATTTTAAGGTCTAGCTTGTTTTCTTTACTATTCTAACGTGTCTGTAACTGTATGCAAAATCAAGATACATTAGTAACATTCATTTGTGCAAAGTTTCATTGAACGGCATTTAGCCATTATTGAGATTTAGATAATTTTCATTTAACAGGATTGGGAAGAGTGTTTCAAGCACTTAACCTCAATATTTTAGCGTAAGAAAACAAAATTAAGTTTGAATAAATGAACACACATGTAATATACAGATCTTGATATATCAAGATCTTGCATGAGAAATTCAGTAAAGATAGACAAATCTGTCACCTCGGGTGAGCTGTTTTGGAGGGATTTCGGCAGAGCCTCGTTCCCGCAAAACAGTTCTCCCTGACAGATTTTTCCATCTTCACCTCACACTCATGCAAGATACTTATACTAGCTATTTATACAAACAAATCATAATAACAGTGAAATAATTTATTACGCCTCCTGAAAGTAATCTCAATAGACAATCTAGACTTGTTTATATTTATTGGTGCACAGTCCTATGAATGTGTCTATTTTGCGAGTGCTTCTTTGATCTGACAGAAAGACCAATAAATAATCCTGATCAAACTATTTACAATTTCTCAACATAATAAATTACTATTTATTGTCGTTATTGCAGTTCTCTATTAATAATTGTGATATCAGTACGAGGAACCCCTCTAGTACTCTAAAATTCAATACAATTATAGGTACACATATATACACTTAACCAAAGTTCTAATTGGTCATTAATTGTATATGTTTACAATGTATGCTAGTTTCGTTTCTTCCCTACGTCAAGAGAGGTTGTAGAAAGAACTGTTTGTATTGAAAACAATTATCTTATGTCTAATTAATCTTTATTGGTTGTTTTCTTAAATGAATCCAATACCATTTACTTACACCGCAGAGTCAAAATTAGAACAGTCTTTCATTGAAAGGGAGGTAATTTGCAAATTGGATACTTTGAAAGGGGTTTATTTAAACAAATGTGCTGTTGATTAATCATGTTTTCTGCTTTTCCTACTAATGAGGGGTCCTTTTACAATAAAACAAGGAATTAAGAGCAAATTTCTGTTTGCTCGACATTTTTATGCAAGAAATGCATTTTTAGCCAAATTAAGGATAACTCTCGCCAAACTGTTCCAAAGTCAATTATTACAAGATAAAAGCTTAGGTTGAAGACTGTTGTTGGCATATGATCATAAAAAAGAGTAAATTCAATGTCTTTCTAATAAAAAATTACGGACAAAAAGTGACCAATTAGAACTTTTGGTGAGTGTAAAGAGGAGCATTTTGTGCATACTTTTTCAGGTGTTGTTGGAAATTAACCACCAAATTCTCTGGACGGAAATGATAAGCACTGATAAGTAATACTAAAATTAGTTTCCGTCAAGTTTGTATTGCTACCTGTTGAAAAAAACCTTAAGATTAATATTTGCAAATAAAATAATGTATGAGTGTGTACTAAGACCTAAAGGCAGACCTTTCTAAAATTTTGAATGACTAAAAATGCAGAAGATGATAACCAACACCTACTTCATTTCTACATCGACAGTTTTCTGTCCGAACTGTTGTCACTAAATGAAAAGAAATTGAAGCCTTTGGAAAGATTCATACCTCAAAAATGTTGCTTATGGGTAATTTAAGTTGCGATGCGCATTTAGACATTCAAAATTAAAACGTGGCAGTGTTAACCTTTTTAAATCAAATTTAATTATGTTGCTAAATTATTAAGTAATATATTGCTCACCCTTTTCAAATTCTTGTTCATATATTAGTGCAATAAACATTGTTCATTTAAACTTTGCATTTTAAAAGACATTTCGATAAAGCTGCTTCTTAAAAAGAACTTCATGTATTTTTACACGATTATTTCAAATCCGAATTCGTTGAAAACATCTTATTGTCTTTAAACTTGGACAGTTCACTTCATTCAAGTGTGTTGTTTGTTTAATAAAGGGTCTAGTTTCTTTGATTTCAGATAAGGAATTGATTATCAGTGATTGTAGTTCTAAAAACGGATAATAAGCACAGCTTATGACAAAAGATTATTTGCTTTGCTTTACACTTTGACCTTCGGCATGACAACTGTCAGCCGCTTGCGTAAGTGATGGTATTTCAAATAGAATAACAACGAGAAGATTGATCGGCAATAAAACGCAGTTGAATAATCAAGCTAAAATCTGCAGTACGAAGGGACCACTTATCTACATAATATGTGTTGATGTGTATTATATTGCATTACAAATAAATGTAGAATTTCGCATTTGCACCAGCGCCCTGTCTCAAACCTTATCATATAACTAATCAAGGGCTGATTTCTGTCTCATACCCGCTACGTGAAAACAACGATTATCATTGAAACATTCAAAAAAGAATGTGCTTTGGTATGCAATTGTTGAGCTGATGGATGAGTTGGAGTTATTTCACCAAGACAACTTGTACTTGTGTGTTCATATGAGAACCTGCAGGGGAAAGTGTGAGGTTGGTGCACCCTAGAACCTGATTTTAACCTCATGTGGCAAATTGTTTTACTACTTACCGTTCCAAGGCGGTAACCATTCGGGTTCTCACTTTCGATATTTTTTATGAAGTCTATTTTGTAACTGATTATTGTTAAACCATGCTTTCCGTCTTCTTCTTTCTACTTTGTGGATTGTGTGGATGCTGTGTCTGCTGGATGTGGCCATTCCCGAAATAAATATTTTATAACTCACGTTTTTATTCTGGAAGCATATCGTCCAAAATGAAAGCACAGACATATTTACGCAATTATTTATCCAACATTTTGGTACCCGAATTCCAACCTCGATCGTTCTATTGAGGGTGCAGTTTTGCTCCTGGAGTATGTTGTAGAATATTAATATTAATTTTTTACGCGGCTACCACTTTTGGATTGTAATGTTGCCCCACAGGCGGCGTCTTGTGTGGTTTATATTTTATAGCAAATACGATTTTCTGGGACTGAAGACGGTGTTGAGTGATTAAATGAAAACGTTTTTAGTATCTGGGAGGCTTTTAGGGCGGGTGTGTCGGTGACAGGGATGGGGTCAATTACTTAAATGTTATTAATTAAATTGCGATTTCTTCAAGAAACTTTTCAATTAAATCATGATAACAATTACACTAGGTTTGTCGATGTAATTTATTAAATTATGATTACTTTGTCCAATGAAATAAAATAAATTACGATTACATTTTAAGTGAGTAAATGTATTATGTTAAAGAATATTTTGCCCCTTTGGCTTTTCAATGCTATTCTGTTTTGTATGTTTGTGTGCTTTTCCATGCAACATTGTTGAGCTGATGGGTGGGTTGGAATTATTTCACCAAGACAACTTGTACTTGTGTGTTGATATGAGAACCTGTTGGAGCAAGTGTGAGATTGGTGCATCCTAGAACCTGGTTTAAAGCCCCATTGGCAACTTGATATGCTACTGACCGTTCCAAGGCGGTAACCCTCGGGTTCTGATTTTTGTTTATTGTTTGTGGTGACTTTTATCATTTTATTAACCATGCTCTCTCTCTCTCTCTCTCTCTCTCTCTCTCTCGTCTTCTTGACTGTGTTGGGAGGCTGTTTGTCTGAATTTGGCAATTCCTGATATGTATATTTCACCCTTTTATATCATTTTGTTATAAGTGTTACCCTTGAAATTTCATTTACCGCTGAAGAAAATTATATTAATAAACATTAACAGTCAATGAGTTAACTTATTTATAATATAAAAGCAGAAATTAAGATTTTTTTATTTACTACACTAAATGGATAAAACATTTGCAGTCACTAAACTTTATTAATAAAATATTTTCTGTGACTAAGAAGATTAATAACTCTTTGTATTTTTCACATTAGTTTATTTGTATCATTAAAACATTAAATCATAGCAAAATCATAAACCATCATGTGCTTGTCATCTGGGTTTTGTGGTAATTTGATCTAAACAAAAGGAAACTAACAGGCGGTTTGGTTTGACCGCGTTGTTCGTGAAGACAGCAAGCCTGCAAGTTATTCCCAAGCTCTCTCGTTGCCTGGTCATTAACCTATGACAGTCAACTGCTTTGCTTACCTCTTTGTTTGCTTGGCGGTGGAAGGGGTTAAGTAGTGTTTGACGGTTTCTAGTGTGAATCTTGAAAGCAAACGTAGAAGCTCGATCTTTATTTGACATTAATTATTTTATAAATCAATGTGTGGTTATTTCTGATACGCATATATTACGTTTTCTATTATGTTTTTGTTTTTGTTTTGTGTTACTCGTTATATTGTCGGGTTGATGGTTGGTTAAAGTTAGTTATCCAAAACAACTTGTACTTGTTGGTTCATTGATATAATGTTAGGGTGTGTGTGAGTTTGGTGCACCCTAGGATCTTGCTTAACCCCCAGAGACAAAATGTTGTACCACCTACCGCCCCTCGGTTCGCTTTTTCATTAATTGTTTGTGATATGTTTGAAATTAATTCTTCTTATAAACCCATGCTAATTTTCCCGCTGAATGTTGGGGCTGTTGCTTCCATAGTGTAGCTATGCCTAACAGGCCATTTTCACTCTTTAATCAAATAAAATAAAGTAAATGATCTAACAAGTACATGTATTCATCGTATATTTATTAAGTCAATGGCACATCTTACAGACGTACACGCGCTAAGTTCATTTGTTTCATATTCACCCTGTTTTTTGTATAAAAATGCAACATTCAAACAAAACATCTGCAAAATAAGAGTACGAACAATTTTCATTAGAACAAACGAATATCGAAACTCACAGACGATTTGGTTTCTCCGCGTTGTTCATGAGGACCATCTGTGGGTTTTTGAATGGGGTATTCCTGTAAGGTATTTTGAAGCTGTATGCTTGCTTGATCATTACCCAATCTACGGTTGAACAGGTGATTGCTTTCCTTACCTCGTTTTTTGCTTTGTTATGACAGGGGTTAAGGGGTTAAGTATATAGAAACAATGTTCTAACTACACTGATAATAAAATTTTAATTTCTCCACATGGAATTGGAGTTCACCATTTCAATTTGAAAAACATTAAGATGCATCAATTTACATCTTTTTTGAAATTGCGATAAAGATCCCTCTGTGCGTTCGTAAACCATCGACAACTGACCTCGGTTTTTGTAAGGAGGGTATACAGAAACCGATTAAATCTGCTGAAACATTATCTGTGTAAACAGCTTAGCAATCGTATCATTGCAGAATTGCATAGATTTATTTACAATTACGTAAGAATCAATATTTAAACAGGGAAACTTTTTTTTCTTTAACGGAGACTATACTTGCTACTGAAAATTTTGAGACTTTTGCCCTACTCCAACCAGTATTAATTGTCTGTGATTTCCTAACGAATTTAAAGAATTGTATGATTATTTGATTAAAAGAAGTAAATATGTATCTTATCTGAGATATTTAAAAAAATAAGATCGGTGTAAAAAGAACATTGGTTAAGTGTAGTGTATGAAGATCTTTAGTGAATCTTGGCTTTAACTTAGTGCATCGAACTCAGTTAGGTCATTGAGTACACACTTTTTTTCTCGTCTGCTTGATTTGACATTCTCGTTAACTTCTTTGGTGTTATACGTTTAAGTATTTGGGAAAACATTGTCGAGTTGACAGGTGAACATTTTGGGCAAGTGTAATGTTGGTGCATCCTTGAATCAGGTTAAAACCCCAAGTGGCGAAATGTTTTCCCACTGACCGTTCCAAGGCGGTAACCCCTCACGTTTTCTTTTTCGTTAATTGTCTGAGGTGGGTTTTTTTATCTTTTAATTCATTTTATTAAACAATATGTGGCTATTCCTGATATGCCTGTATCACGTTTTCTCTTATGTTTAATCAGTTTGTGTCGCTCTAAGATTATAGAGTTGATGGTGGGTTATCGTTACTTCACCAAAACAACATGTACTTGTTCGATCATTTGAGAACATTAAACGCGAGTGTGAGGTTGGTGGACCAAAGTACCTAGTTTAACCCAAAGGCAAATCGTTTGACCATTAATCGCCCTTCGGTTTGCCATCTTCGTTTATTGTTGGTGGTATTTTTGAAATTGATCATGTAGTGGGGGCTGTTGTTTCCAGGGTGTTGCTATTCCAGGGCGGGGCTATTCCTCACATGCCTATTTCACGTAGAAATCAAATCTTATCTTCATTATTCTAACAAGTACTCATCTTATATTTAATAAGTAAATGGCACATCTTACAGAACAACACGCGCTTAGGTTCATATAGTTTACTTTCATCTTGTTTGATGTATTAACTATCCACATTCAAACTAAACACGAGAAATTGACATTTGCTCGAACGTTATTTATCTCGATTATCAAACAATAGATATTTAAGAAAAGTTAACTGTTTTGGAAAGTTATGGTTCTTCATGCTTACGACAAACCAAACAACATGAATCAGTCACTTAAATTAATCTCACCGCATAAATCATTTAACATGCCTACTTTTGCGTTTCTGCAATCCGTGTTTGCCTTCAAGACACTGAAATAGATATAAAATATAAAAAGCCCCAGCCCTATACTGAAGTAAGAATATACTATTAAGAAATCACATTTGTCCATATAGACTCAAATATATAAACTCTCTAACAGAACACAAAAGGTCCGATCGAATTCTTTCTTATAGACGGGATTTTAAACGATATTGTTAAATTATCGTTAACGAACTTTTAAAAAGCTAAATATAATGGAGGTATATTTAGCACCGATTTTTGACGAAGAGACCACTTCATGCGCGATCACGATTTATGTGACGTTTATGAAATGCTACCTTCGCTTTTAGTCGCGCGGGCCAAATTTACTTTAGTAAATTAAAATTTTATTAGCCCGAACAAATGCTGCAAATTTGTGCCTATAGTTCCAAATACATATAATATTTCATACAAGAGCGGGTTAAATTGTAGTAATATCGCTTTAACCTTAACTTTAAAACGACAAGAAATAAATGAGAAACAGATCCTTAGAGCAAACATAAACAAGATATCATTATAAATGATGGATGCTCCCCGAAGTATATTCTGACCAATGACAATGCCCCTGTATCTGTATCTGTGTAGGTCTCTGTTATAGTTATTAAATTATACCTTGGGTAAGAACAATAAAAAAAGGGATATAATCCAAACGTTATGCAGCGTTCTACCGAAATCTATCTGACTTTTAACTCTGTGCCTTGTATACTTTAAGAGTTGCCAAATGGAAAAAAATAAACACAACATACAACAACAAGAAATAAACAAGAGGGCCATGATGGCCCTTTATGCCTCACCTGAGTACAACAAAGTTGTGTTGTATGTGACCCAACGTCTCGATATGGTGAACATTTACACCAAGTTATTTTAAAATCCAATAAGAAACAACAAATTTACAGCTTGGAAAAGAAAATGCTATTTTTAGTAACAGTGACCTTGACCTTGGACCTACCGGCATGGGTATTGTACGCAAAACACACCCTTGTCATGGTGAACATTTATGTAAAGTTATTTTGAAATCACTCCATGCATTAGGAAGTTACAGCCCAGACAAGAAAATTTTATTTTTAGTAACAGTGACCTTGACCTTGGACAAACAGGCATGAGTATTGTACGCGAAACAACACCTGGTCATGGTAAACATTTGAGCCAAGTTATTTTAAAATCCAATGAGAAATTACAAATTTACAGCCTGGACAATATTTTTCTATTTTTAGTAACAGTGACCTAGTTTTTGACCACAGATGACCCATATTCAAACTCGTCCAATTAATAACTAGGACATATATCCTGACCACGTTTCTTTACAATCGAACAATCAGAGCAAAAATGTGACCACTAAAGTGTTAACAAGAAAATTCTATGTTTTAGTAACAGTGACCTTGACCTTGGACCAACAGGCATGGGTATTGTACTAGACACAGCCCCTTGTCATGGTGAACATTTGTTCCAAGTTATTTTGAAATCCAATGAGAAATAATAATTTGACAGCCAAGACAAGATTTTTCTATTTTTAGTAACAGTGACCTAGTTTCTGACCCCAGATGACCCATATTGGAACTCGTCCAAGCAATTACTGAGAGATAGGTCCTGACCAAGTTTAAGTAATTACTGGGAGATACGTCCTGACAAAGTTTTGTCACAATCGGAGCAAAAATGTGACCACTACAGTGTTAACAAGAAAATTCTATTTTTAGTAAAAGTGACCTTGACCTTGGACCTACAGGCATGGGTATTATACCCGACACACTGCTATTTCATAGTTAACATTTGTGCCAAGTTATTTTGAAATCCAATGAGAAATAACAATTTTACAGCCAAGGCACGATTTTTTTTTATTTTTAGTAACAGTGACCTAGTTTTTGACCCCAGATGACCCATATTCGAACTGTTCCAAGAAATTACTGGGACATACGTCCTGACCAAGTTTCGTGACAATCAGAGCAAAAATGCGACCACTAGAGTGTTAACAAGAAAATTCTATTTTAGTAACAGTGACCTTGACCTTGGACCAACAGGCATGGGTATTGTACTAGACACAGCCCCTTGTCATGGTGAACATTTGTGCCAAGTTATTTTGAAATCCAATGAGAAATAATAATTTGACAGCCAAGACAAGATTTTTCTATTTTTAGTAACAGTCACCAAGTTTTTGACCCCAGATGACCCATATTGGAACTCGTCCATAACTGGGAGAAACGTCCTTACGAAGTTTAAGTAATTACTGGGAGATACGTCCTGACCAAGTTTTGTGACAATCGGAGCAAAAATGTGACCACTATAGTGTTAACAAAAAAAATCTATTTTTAGTAACAGTGACCTTGACCTTGGACCAACAGGCATGGGTATTATACTCGACACACTGCCTTGTCTCGGTGAACATTTGTGCCAAGTTATTTTGAAATCCAATGAGAAATAACAATTTTACAGCCAAGACAAGATAATTCTATTTTTAGTAACAGTGACCTAGTTTTTGGACCCAGATGACCCATATTCAAACTCGTCCGAGGAACTACTGGGAGAGACATCCTGACCAAGTTTCATGACAAAAGAGGGAAACATGTGACCGCTAGAGTGTTAACAAGATCTATTTTTAGTAACAGTGACCTTGACCTTGGACCAACCGACATGGGTATTGTACTCCACACACTGCCTTGTCATGGTGAACATTTGTGCCAAGTTATTTTGAAAACCAATGAGAAATAACAAATTTACAGCCATGACAAGATAATTCTATTTTTTGTAACAGTGACCTAGTTTTTGGACCAAGATTACCCATATTCGAACTCGTACGAGAAATTACTGGGACAGACATCCTGACCAAGATTCATGACAATCGGAGCAAAACTGTGACCGCCAGAGTGTTAACAAGAAAATTCAATTTTTGGTAACAGTGACTAGTTTTTAGACCCAGGTGACCCATATTCGAACTCCTCTAAGAAATCATTGGGACAAACATCCTGACCAAGTTTCATGAAAATCGGAGAAAAAATGTGACCGCTAGAGTGTTAACAAGAAAATTGAATTTTTAGTAACAGTGACCTAGTTTTTGGACCCAGGTGACCCATATTCGAACTCCTCTAAGAAATCATTGGGACAAACATCTTGACCAAGTTTCATGAAAAATCGGAGGAAAAATGTGACCGCTAGAGTGTAAACAAGAAAATTCTTTTTTTAGTAACAGTGACTTAGTTTTTGGACCCAGATGACCCATATTCGAATTCGTCCGAGAAGTCATTGGAACAAACATCCTGACCACGTTTCAAAACAATCGATACAAAAATGTGACCGCTAAAGTGTTAACGAACTAATGCGGGACGTACTGACGGACTGACGGACGGACAACCCGGCGACTATATGCTCCCCCGAATTTCTTCGGGGAGCATAAAAATTGACGTTTTGAAAATTCATGTTCTATATGTGCATATCGTAGATTTTGTCTTTCACAACTTCAAGTGAGAAAACGTTCGATTTACACAAATACACATACTTTATAAAAAAAATCAATACAAATTCCTGTACAAATGCGGATAATATAACACGTAAAAGTATCTATTTTAATATGTTGCTCCAAAATAGTATACATAATTTATTGATTTTAGGTTTATATTTCGTGTATTGTGTATCGAGCCCCAAGAGTCATTTTCGTTCATTATATTTAAAATTTTGCCTATTAATGTGAACATGAACTTTTCCCATTTTATTTATTTTGTCGTTTTTACTTTAAACGTGATGTCTTTATGGTTCAATTTTTTACTAAAATCGCCGGCGTAATATATAATAAAGATAAATGAGGTCTCTGTTTTAAAGATATGCAAATCTGGATAAAACCTTCTGTGGCAAACTTTTTTCCACCGACTGTTCTAACATGATTACTAATCGGATTTTCATTTCGTTATTGTTTTAATTATGGTCATATTATAAAACATGCTTTCCCGTCCCTACATTAAACTTGCTATACGATATGCATATTTCATTTTTATTTTTAGAAAGTTAGTTCAATCACAATTTTATCCTGGTATTTCATGTAAACATAGAAACTTACTTAAGAAACTTTTCCTCACACCAAAGATCAGTAGACCCAAACCAAAGACGATCGCTGACAAATATGACTGAGAAACTGAAATATGAATAATAATAAGTAAATCAAGTACTTTATTAGCGGACTTTTGTTTTGAACAATGGCAAATTTAAATTAATTCTTATGTATGGTTAAATCAATAACAGAGCAATATACCACTATTATGTTGACACGTGTCGATAACCTCCACATATCCTGCACTGCACTGACATTTTCCATTGCCACCACACTGAGAGTTTACAGCTTAACATTGAACAGAATTGTTGCAATTTGTAGCGCTTACAACTGTAATTATAGTGTTATATTATTTTGTTGCTAATGTTTCATTTTCGAAACTAATTTTTACGTTTACATAAATATATTTATATAAATAATTGGCTATGCTTCTTGAACCTAATTTTTATATAACATTTCAGAAAGCAAAGTTATGTTTACGTTTGACAGTATTCGTCAATGTCTGATTTGGCATCTTTCTTATTTAACGTATAAGTTAAGACAGATTTCGGTCAATGATATTTTATCTATAATATGCAACGATCTTTTATTTTCACATAACATTGAACGAGTAATATTGAAGCATATTTCCCATAAAATATGTTAACACATATTTTGATTTTGCATTTATCTATTATATCATAAAAGATTATGACATTACAGAGTTGGGCAACTTAACAATTACAACCCTTAAAAGAAATAATTGAAGAATTTTATTTTGTTTTGAATCACTGAAGATCTAAATATGTGTATGGTTTAATCAGTAAACAGAGAAGTTTACCACTATTTCGTTGACACGTGTCGATAACCTCCACATATCCTGCACTGCACTGACATTTTCCATGTTCACCACACTGAGAGTTTTCAGCTTGACATTGAACAGAATTGTTGCAATTTGTAGCGCTTACAACTGTAATTATGGTGTTAAAATAAGTTCTGCACACTTGGACATTTTATAAAATATCTTTTTAATTTCACCAAACGCAACAAAATGATACATATCAAATAAAACAGCCATTCAAACTTAACAATGTAAAAAAATTAGTAATAAAATCCGATCACTACTTTAAAAGCAATCCATCGTTAAAGTCACCGGGGGTTACAAAACAAAAGTTGCAAAAATCACTAAACTTATAATGAGTAAA
The DNA here is from genome assembly GCA_038501625.1 of Corbicula japonica. Taxonomy (NCBI): domain Eukaryota; kingdom Metazoa; phylum Mollusca; class Bivalvia; order Venerida; family Cyrenidae; genus Corbicula; species Corbicula japonica. The sequence continues at coordinate 11,405 of JAZAYU010001221.1, read as the reverse complement.
TCCACAACGATGAACTCGGTATTCTTCCAAGCGCCGTCTCATGGAGTCAGGCATTTTCAATTTTGGAATAAGTTTCCGTTCGTGAACAAGAATACCAGAAATAACTAGATGCCCAACGGCACCTGCTCTATCTTTTTTTTAGAAATGCGTCTAGGAGGCCGGTGAGGTTCGACATTTGCCAAGACCGTCAAATTGGTTAATATGACTGTCATGGCAAATGTCGAACACGCCGGTATTCATTGGTGATAGTAAGAATTAAATTAATTTGAATTACAAACAATGCAGTTGTGTTTTCCTCAAATAAAAATGGGTGTTTATTGCATTTCTTGGTTGTTTTTATACTTTTAATTAACAGGATGCTAAGACTCGTTAATACAGAAAGGAAAGTGTTCGAATCATCGCTAAACTATTTTGACATATCTTTACGCTCTAGGTCAATGAGTGAGACAATATGATAATTTAATTTAATAAAACTTAAGTTTGAATGTTATTCTGGAATTGCTTGGTATCAACTTTTGATTATTTCCTGTTGCCATCATCACAGTGCATCCTTGTAATTGTTTATAATAAAACAGATTATTGCATAGATTTCACACCTCTACCGTGATACAGCAAATTTTGCAACTTTTGACTGTTGACCCCTATCATACTCAAGCTGATATTTCCTGGTTATTTACCAAACAATTTTTATTCCGTTTTCGTCTTTCACTCCGCAAACAATTACTCTTTACACAAATGTAAGTCTTAATACTTGTTATTTTCTACATTATAAAATTTTCACAAAAGAACACTTGTGTGCAAAACTTTTTTTGTTGTATATTATTTTGTTGTTAAAACTGATGTGTTCATATCTTCTTTAATAGAAATAAAAGCTATATTTCTTTCTTTCTAAAACATTTCGATCGTTTTTAATGATTAAAAAAACAATATCAAGGTCTAAATTGATACAGATAAGACATTAATATTTGAATAAGATTTTAAAACCTGCTTGGACTTAACCTGATAACAGTACTTGTCACTTAACACGGATGTGCATAGATACACTTGTCAAAAGTTCTAAGTGCACACTTCAATTATAAATATTTCGTATTAAAATTTTCCTAATTAAAAGAAATTAATTTAGTCATAAATTATTTTAATAAACGTGTCTGAATTATTGGTCTTTTTTATAAAAATGAATTAATTTTGTTCTCTTTGAAAGCCTGTTACATATCTACACTAGTCAAATGTTCTAAGTGCACACTTGATAAATGTTGATTTTTCAAATTATTTGATTGAACCTTTCAAAATAGTGTAAATTACAATGAAGAAGAATCAATATTCTATTAAAGCACACCACAAAATTTAAGTCTGCTTAACCAGATTAAAAAATAATAACATTTTAGCTTACTTGTACTCAGACAGCAATTCTCAAGTTAATAATCATTGCTTCGGCTATCATTTGTGATCGTTTTCTCATCTCTGTATAATTTAAATTGCATGTTCATTTAAAGGAAATACTACGGTTTGTCATTCCATTGCATTGAAATAGCTTTCTGTAGCTTTGTAATGGTCTGCTGGGCACGATGAGCCAACGCACACTTCTCTATTTTATCCATAACGTTTTTACAGGATTTCAAGGAGAAAATTCCATTTTGTTCACAATGTTTTTTGCCAAAACGTTTTGAATTGTCTAGCAGTTTGGGATGATAATATTCTCTATAATAGATGTGTAACAACCTTTCCGATCGAAAAAAATGTATTCATTTCGATAAAATTGACCAGTTTCCGGACACGCTTTTTGACCGAATAAACGTCATTTTCGAATAATTCGATTTTAAAGTTTATTGAATTTCTATAAATTTTTGTTTTAAATTTTTATTTATTGGACACTTATTCAACAAATGTTACACTAATATTTTCGAGTTTACGTTGTTTTACGTAAATATTTAATGACGTTATTGAGTAACGTCAGCATTCAACGCAAGCAACGTAATCAATCTAGAAAATAATGTCGTTTGATTTTCCTCCTACATTAATAACATATGCAAAAATAAGGTAATTCTTTTGCATTTACGGAAACCGTCAAGATTTTTTACAACAAATTTGAAGTTGTGCCAGTGAAAAGAATTTTGACGGCAATGTCGTTGTTTGCTGACGTCAACAGTTCCATGGTTGCAATTTGTTGGTGTATTTTTCGTGTTTGTCTGGAGTCAGTGGACATGAGAAAAACAAAAACGATTGTAAAAAAATAAATTTCGATTGCAGCACGGGGATAACGCATAAATAGCGTATGCCGACGTGGATGACGTTATACGTATAACATATGCACGGTTTTCAAAAAAATATTATCATAATTAACATTATGTCAAACTTTCATTCAATTAGAATAAGTTTACTTTGAGATAATCAAAATTGAAAAGTGTGCACTTATAACTTTTGACGAGTGTACACAATGTATTTCAGAGTAACGCATCATCCGAAATGTCTAAGCCACTCAGAAACTTTTTGCACACAAAAGTGCGAGAAAATGGAATTTTCTCCTTCAAAAATCCGTGAACACGTTATGTAAAAATAGAGATGAATGTGTTGGCTCAACGTGCCCAGCAGATCATTACGAAGTTATTTTCTTGCAATGTAATTGCAAACCACAACATTTCCTTTTCATCAAATTTTAATGATGCAATGATGAGAAAGTAATCACAGCTGTAGGGGATGCAATTATTTTTTCTTGAGAATTGCTTTCTGTAAACCAGTGTGCTAAAAATGTTATTATTTTTCAATCGCGTTAAGCATTTTTAAATTTGTTTGTGTGCTTTATATAGGAAATTGATATTCTTTCATTGCAGTTTACAACATTTTGAAACATTTAATCTAATAGTTGGAAAAAAACAACATTTACCAAGTGTGCACTTAAAACTTTTGACTAGTGTACAAATGTTTTGAATAATGACATATCTAAATTAGTTTTTATGTAAACTATGGTTAAGGGCCCACTACTTTCCTTCCCTGCACGTTCGTCAATAAAAAGAAAATATACATCTCAATAACGGGTAAAATGTCTTTTAATGATACTTTGCACAAATGAATGTTATTAATGTACTTTTATTTTGCATACAGTAAGACGCGTTAGAAAAATAAAGTAAAAAAGCTAGACCTGAAAATTCCTTAAAATTCTTTTTACATACATTCACGAAAAATCAGCAATATAAAACATAGTTTTAAATTTCTACGTAAGTGTAATCATACTGACAAGAAAATATTGTGTAAAGAACTTTCAACTACTAACAGAGAAATCAATGATTGTCTTCCGTTTACGCGACAAGGAAGTGACCAGGAAATTGAAGTTAAAACACACTTTTACTAATATCTCATTAAGTTTAAATATGTAAGTCACGAGGACACAATATATTGTTGTCAGTATCATATTACTCATGTGAGCATATAAAATGCTGTTTTGTGTTGTTAAGTTTTTGTGAATTTATGTAAAAAGAAGTTTAGTGAATTTTTAGATCTCGCTATTTTTCTTTACTGTTCTAACGTGTCTTACGATATGCAAACTAAAGGTACATTACATGTAGTTACACTCATCGGTGCAAAGTTTCACTGAACGGCATTTTACCGTTTTTTAGATTAAGCTTTTTATTGGTACACGTGCAGGAGAGGAGTCTAGTGGGTCCTTAAATAAGTAAGAAGAAAAATATACCACTTTTATTTTGACAGGCGTCGATAACCTCCACATATCCTGCACTGCACTGACATTTTCCATTGCCACCACACTGAGAGTTTTCAGCTTGACATGGAACGGAATTGCTGCAATTTGTAGCGCTCACAACTGTAATTATAGTGTAATATTATTTTGTTGTTAATGTTTCATTTTCGAAACTCATCTTCACATTTACAATAATATTATTTCATAAATAATTTGTTAATCTTCTTGAACCTCATTTTTATACAACATTTACAAAATTAAAGATTTCTTAATTTGACAGTAGTCTCCGATATCTGATTCTTAATTTTTCTAATTTAACGTATAAGTTAAGATAATTCTTTTACAATATGAAACGATTTTTTATTGCGCAATGCATGAACGAGTTATATTAAACCACATTTCCATTAAATATTTTCATTTATTTATTTTTCATATATATCTTTTAAATTATTTAAGATTATGATGAATAATGATGTTGTGTGACTAAACAATTACAAGCCTTGAAAGTATGGTTTGTTGTTTAATCAATATTTTAAGCAACTGCCTCTACGTTTGGATGTTATGTCTTACATGTACAATGTTATCAATCACCAAGACAACTTGTACTACTTTATTAATATGTAAACTGGTTGGGGCATATGTGAGGTTGGTGTACTCTAAAGCCTAATTTAAACCCCTAATGTCAAGTTTTGCCACTGACCGTACCAAGGCGGAAACTCCTCGGGTTCTCATTTTTGTTAATTGGTTTTGGTTTATGTTTCAAAGCTGATCGATTTATTAACCATGCTCTCTCTTTCTCTTCCTCCTGGCTGTGTGGGAAGACTGAGTCTTCTGAATGTGGCAATTCATGATATGCATACACTTTTTTCCAACAAGTTAATATTAAGTAACTGATTAATTTATACAATCATACCAACCTGTCATTGTGAAATAGATGAAAAGGGAACTTTGAAAGCAACCGAACACGACAAATATGAAAATACTGCAGGCTCGTTTTGATTAAGCCTGTTCATGGGCAGTTATGGGAATGCATATTACTGCCCACGCCGCCTAGCCCCGGGTTGAGCGCAACTCAGTAATTATACCAATAAATAGTACAATTTAGATCCATCCCAAACGATGACATGCATATGAAACACAATTAATAGTATGACTTTCCAGTCTTCAAACTGATATGATAAACATACCAAGAATACAAACATCGTTTTTCTCTTTATGACCCGCAGTACAAGAGCACCTTTTGGGAGTACCAGCACAAGTGGTATTCGACTCTGGTGGGCATGTGTCTGCTGCGAGGCAATTAAGTCCTAGCACTAGAATGCACAATGTTTGTAATAAGTGTTGTTATAAACGTGATTGTGATAGGTTACCATGTATCATGTGCAATGTTCATGTTTACATAACTCATCCGAAATAAAAAGCAGTAGTATACCCTTGGAGTGATTGAATTATATCCAAATATATAATGGCTGGGATATTGAAACAACCCTTCTTTTAACTGGCCGGAATATAAAATCAAAAGTAGTTTTAGAAGTTAAAATGTACATACATGTAAGTATAGTGCTCAACGACCTTCAAAGGACGTAACTGATAACTGATTGTGTGTACGGGTAGGCGTTTTACAGCCGCTACAGGGCAAAAACAATGCTCGTGTGATTGAAATAGATGAAGAGGAACTTTGAAAGCCATTGAAGATCGTTAAGACTGATAATAAGTTTTGTCATCTAATGACTAGAGTAATGATAAATAACCATAAGGAAACAACTTTAATATATAATCAATTAAGAGATTTTAAAATTGTATAAGCTTAAGTTAATTTGAATTCCGTTAATGTATCGTTGTTATTTATTGTCATCCTTATGTGGCGTGAATAAATTTAATTTATTAACATCAATTCTCGTTCAGTTGTTATTATTTTACCGATTCCAAGAACGCCGAGGTGAGCGCAGTACGATCGCAAGCATCGTAGCAGCAACGCAGTGACATCGCCAGTAAACGCATTGGGATCGCATGGAACGCCTGACCACGGCGCTCACTTCTGATAAGAGCGCAGTAGGGTCGCCGTACGGTCGCCGTAGCAGCGCAGTAAGGTCACCTACAAAGCAACACGAGCTCCGCGGGCGCGCACAGAGGTTGCATTGCGAACGCTGTGGTAATCGGTTGCGCTTGCACGGAGATTGCACGGCGTTGTCTGAGATGTCACCGCGACTCTACTGCGCTTAATAGCGCGTCTAGGGCGCCAATACGGATTGTAAAATATTTTACTGCGCTCTTTCGACGACTGTATGGAGCTGTCACGGCGATCATTGCGCTCCGTATGCGCTTCTACCGCGTTGTCACGGCGACCTTTGCGTTTCATTTGCGCTTCTGCCGCGTCTATTGGCGTTTGCATGACAAACAAAATGTTAAAAATGTACAACATATGCAAACAAACAGTATTATATAAAATCAATGACATAGTTCACACATATTGTGTGTTCCTTACACGGTGGTTAATCTATTACTCAGGGTCCCTTAGTTTAAAATGCGATGTCACTTGTGACAAAGTTAATGCTAGTACGACAGACTGGGTAAAGACACTAATAGGGCGTCTGGTAGATACGGTTGCTTGAGAAGGCTACGGGCCACCGTCGTCATCGGTTGCAGTTCAGTCATCTGCCCCTATACCCAGGCGGAATTCTGTGAAACCCACACAGACATGTTCTCTAAGACGGGTATAGGCCACTGCTGAGGTGAAAGCGCAGTGCACGCAGTGCATGCGCCGTAAGACCGTGATAGCGCAGTGCACGCAGTGGAAGCGTCGTAAGAGCGCCGTGAAAGCGCAATGCACGCATTGGAAGCGCAGTAAGAGCGCAGGCAATCGCCAACAAGAACTCCTAAGAAACGCCATAGAACGCCATGCGAGCTCCGTAGCGATGCCTTGGTCGCAGTGAGGACGCCGTGACATTTCCATCTTCTCGAAAAATATCACATTTTTCTTGCGATCTCATGGCGTTCTCGAAAATTTAACGCCGTGGCAACGCAGTAGAAACGAGCTATATTGTTAGAAAGCCTTTAGACAGCTAGCAAAAATGTTGATTAAACTACCTACTGTATAAACCCATCATACCTTTTATGCAATTATTTCCTGTGAGTAAGAAAGTAGGCTTGCAGACACAATTTGTGGAATTGCACATCAAGCCTGGAATTAGTTCACATCTCCCAGAGTTTTTCCCTGAACAATCTTCACCTAAGACTGAAGTAAAAATATTATGGTTGTTTCTATAATTTCTTTAAGTAAGGTTTATTCATATGTGTTCTTTAAACAACAAAGCCAGAAAATAGTTTGGGTTGTCGCGTTTGATTAATAGTTATAGTAACTTGAAGTAAATACCGCCTTGGAAAACAAATCGTGTTATACGTTTGAAGTAAGTTTAGTTTCATAAAGCTACATAAACCGTCTTCAAAATAATTAGTTTAATTCTGACAACAGGACAACTTTATTTCATATTATTACCTTATCAGGTAATAAAACAGTTATTTCATATGTGATTTGGGAACAGTCAAACAGTTGTCCCTCGGCCTACGGCCTCGGACAACAGTTTAAAACGCTATCCCCTCCACCCCGGGCCAACAGATTAACTGTTCACAAATCACATATGAAATAACTGTATATTGATCATATGAGTGCAACACGACGCTCAAGAACTATTATCTGGATGCCGGTTCAAAAGGAAAATCGGCAAAATACTACTTTTTTGTTTCTAGATTTAATCTATTTATTTTTAAAAAGTGGTATATGCATATCAGGACTCAGAAAACACAGCATCTCCACGCAGCTAAAATGAGAGGACGTATTTAAAAGAATATCAATTTTAAATAAAACACAAAAAACAATTAACGAATATGAGAAACCGACTGGTTACCGCCTTGAAATCTTCATTGGGAAACAATTTGCCACTTGGGGTTTTAACCAGGTTCAGGGGTCCATCAACCGCACACTATAAACACGCTCTCTTTTCCTCTGTTCTTTTTTGCTGCGTGGGGAGGCGGTGCTTTCTGAGTGAGGCGATTCCTCTTTTATGAAAAATCAAGTGAATGACTTCAATACAAACATAATTTAAATAGTTTTTCTTAAAATTACTGTCGAAACTGGAAAGGTTAAGCAGTAACTTGATGAACCAAGTTTAGCAAATATTTTACTACTTCTCCTAAAGATCAAATTGAAGATGATGTTTAAAACAATAAATGGGTTGTATTTGAACGATTGTAATGAAAGATGTCGTAAAGGTGGTGGCATTATTATTTATATCACAGACACTTTATCATATCATATATTTGACATTGAAGATGACAAAAGCAAATGATTTCGGGGTTTGATCTCATTTGCTCATAGCAAATCTTATTTACTTAATTGAGTTTATCGAGCAGCAAATAACCTTCAATTATTTATATATAGTTATGAATGTTCTGTTACATATACTATTCATCATCATGATCTTTTCAGTACAGGTTCTAACAATTTAATAAAGTTTACATTTAAGCATTATTTATCACTTTTACATACTTCATATGTATTTTTAAGCATAAACATAAATCATAAAACTATTACATACATCTCATTTAAAAACTACCTTGAAACAAATTATCTGTCTAAACTTTTTATTTCCAACCTTGATATTGAAAAAAGGTGAAAATTGTATTGTATTGTATCAGGAATCGCCACACTCACAAAACACAGCCTCCTCACGCAGCGAAAAAGAAGAGGGAAAGAGAGAGAGAGAGAGAGAGCATGTTTGTTATACGTATGTCAATTCAAATAAGACGCCGAAGCTGTGTTTGATCCTTATACAGCCCAGATGTATTATTTAGCGTACGCAATATTGTTTTATCAAATCATTATCCCATTAAAAAAAGAAATCAATTAGTCAACCTGACAAGTAGTCATAATCATAGTCATAATGCGGTTTCACTACAGATTTTATGTTAAATATTAAATTCAGATTTATATCAAGTAAAAATTGATTGTAAATGGGTAGATGTGCATGCAACGCAACAGGAAAACACGAACACAACATGCGCACCAAAACGTCGACGAGGTAAAATACATGTGATAAGTGTGATGTTCCTCGTAAATCGTGAAAGTAAATATGATATGGGCATAAAAGTTACCTCCGTCTGCACGACATAGGTGAAGTCCGCAAATCAGTGAAAAAAGGCCTAAAATTTGCAAAACATCTGAAGACTGTAACAGAAGAAAATATTTTTAAGACAACTTTGTTTCTCAGTGACATCAAGACTCAACAAACAGTGAAACGTTTGGCCCTGTAAATGTAAAGGGAATGGTATACCAGAAATAAAAAATAATTAAAACTAACTCTTGGATCACGGTTCGCGCGTTCTTCATATTCATATTCCCAAACAAGAGCCAACCTTTTATAAATTACAATGTATATGCAATATAACATAACATAACATAACATAACATAAAGTCTATTAAGCTTTAAATTGCATTTGCACATTTATAGCCGTTATATAGACAACATACAATATTCATTAAAATGGCGAGGTATACAATCTAGAATGTTGTTGAGAAAGTTAACAGATATGGATGGTATGATAAATAAATAAATGCTGTGGTATATAGAGAAATAAATGAATAAGTAAATAAACTTGTAAGTTTTCCAGAGAAGTTTTACATATGACATTCATTCATGTATTATTTTCGTTGTTTCGAAGTTTAAAAGCATGTTATATATATTTAGATAGATTTTTTATTGTTTTCCTTGATTAAGACGTCATAAACGATTCGAGTTCGTAGAGATTTGGACAGTGGCAGTTAAATGGTTTGAAGAAGTTTTGCCGCAAATGTCTATATTTAGGACAAACTAATACAATTGATATACGTCTTTAAATTACACTGATTACATTTTCTGTCTTCTATAAGAATATTTGTATATCTGCATTGTACCTGTCTCAATTGCTAAGTCGTATGAAGATAAACGAAATTTTTAGAGTGCGATTCTGTATATATTAATACAAATTGTATATATGGTGACAAGATATTTTTCAAAAACCAAGTCATGTTTGTTTACGCTATAAGAAACAAGTCTCCTCCAACTATTGAGTACCAGGTTAGTTTAAAACAATAGATAATTCTTTGTTTAATGAATAAAAATCATTTTCATATAAATTTTGGCTTTGCCATAGGTAACCTAATCCACTTTCTTCTAAGATATACTTAAGTTTATAAAAATATATATAAAAGAAAATAATGTTAAGCTATTATCTAAATATATCATGCAAATATAGTTAATAATTGTGTCTTAAAAGAAATAATACAAACTATCAATGAGAAACAAATGTATAACTAAGCAAAATATTACCATTTTTGAAATCCAAACGAACCGATTTTTTTGGTGACACTAACCTGAAATCAAAGGAAAAATCACACTGATAACAGATACGTGTTATATCTATATCGCACATTACGAGGACATATTGATTGACACAAACAAATGATGATTATTCAGGTAAGCTTATTAATTTATGTGTCTAAATATTTTATCTTTTCATGCAGTTTTCGACTTAATATGTTGTTGTTATTGTCGGTGTTGTTGTTGTTTTGTTGTTTTTTTTAATGCCGAACGCAATAATTAATAAATGTTTACAAATTTTGCCATAACATAGTTTATATTCGTGTTCCATTTATAGTCAGTCACGTGTAAGTACATGTAAATAAACTCTGTAAAGAAAAGTCATTGATTCTGACATTGCTGTGATTTTTATTTATAAAATATATTTTTTACGTGATTTCAATTTCCAGATTTCAATCGACCCAATAAAATGCTTTTAAAACTATACTAATTTATATAAAAACATTAATAATAAGTTGGCATACGACACTGACGTCATTATCGTTAATGATATTTTTAGCTTTTTTATCGGTGTTTTAGATAAAAGAAAAATATAAATGAATCCGACAAAACCTGCCCATGGAAAGACCAAATAATTACCACCTAATTTATATTTTCGGTTTTGGAAAACTGTTTCCATTCATATACATAACTTAACTGAACAAGATTAGTTAAGATCATGCCATCAAGCGGGTTTGTTTTAATTTTTAAAGTTCTCCATGCAGTGAGCGCATTGTTCTACAAAACTCTTAAAGAAGGAAGTAAGAGAACTATTGCATGAAACACTCGCATGCTCTTTTGGTCATATAACGTTTTAAGTAATGACCAACATGCATTACTTCCCACTCCCATCCCACTAAAAACAATCACTAGATATTTAACTATACATGTATCTCATTGATATTTTATATAACCTTTTACAACTTAACTCAATACATAAAGAAAGGATAAAACATTCTTGTGCTGTCATCTTGTAAAACTTAAATTTATTAGCTACTTGTAACCCCTTCCATGTATATAAACTAGTAGAAATATTATTTTACCAGTATTAACCTTGAGTCTTCTTCCACGCGAAGACGTGCTCTAGCTCAAATGTTGAGAACAGCAATGCGTATAAATGCTCTCGTGTCATTCTGTTTTTAATTTACCTTGATTTCTACTTTTTTGTCAATATTGTATGTTATACGACAGTAATCTTTCGGCTATTATATAATAACGAATAAAATTATCACAAATCTCTAAGCTATTAGTAAACAATGTGACTTAAGTTTTGTTCTAAAACGGGGATTTTCTAACATATTCATGACTTGAAGTTTATA